>BDMB01000181.1:84415-135181 GCA_016859785.1 Macrotyloma uniflorum
ATACCCGTAGAGTCGGGTTTTTGTTAGTAACTGATTCACAGAAAATCCTCCACCCAATATTTTCTGTTTATACTATTTCCCTGAATAAAATATTTTATTTAATCAACTAATTAAATTATACAATATATATATATATATATATATATATTCATCTATTATATTATTATTATTATTATTATTATTTTATTTTTTAAAAAATCAGGATGTTACACTAGGCTGGCAAGACTTGTTGATAAAGTTGATCATAGATAGACCTAATTTTCACATCCATAAAGTCCAACAAAATCCATACATTCTTTATTGTTGTTGTTTAAACCTTTTTTTCTCTAGAAAGAAAGAAACCATTTAAGGCAAGCAATGTTTTGTCTCACAGATCATTTTCTTATTTCCTTTAATCATGTTGCTCTTATATTTGTCGTTTTTTCAAGTACAATTCTTTATATATTTTGTACAGGACATAATGTTTTTTACTTATGCTAATATTGTGTTCGAATAGTGAAAGAAAAGGAGAGAAGAAGAGAAAAAATAAATGATGAAATGTTAGCAATTGCTGTTGGAGTGATGGATTAAGGCATTTTCGACTGTATGGCCAATACTTTTTCATATGCAGAAAATAGTAAGGATAATGTTTAAATTAAAAATGATTTTCTTTAACCATATTTTAAAATATGGGAATGATTTATAATTATATGTCACTATATTTAAAAATCTTATACATCTTACTTCTTAATTGTTTTTGCTGGAATTGGATACTTCAAAGATGCACCTCCTACCTGAAACAAGTAGTCTTCAATCTCCAGTGGTTGTCCTTAATCTCGATTACTCCTCGATCAGACTGGGTAGGGTACCTGCGAAGGTGCCCTATTAGATTCAGAGTAATTAATGTGTACAGTAGAATGAATCTTACCTTTCATTTATTACATTTATTTAAACTTTCATTTGGATGGGCCTGTCTTGTTGGGCTGAACTTCTGGTGTACCTAGAGGGAATTGTTCCACGAAACTGTTAATGATTAAGCTTAATCATTAATCTTCTTAATTATGCTTTAAACATCTTGGGTGTCAGGCTGTTCAGCCACCGGAACGAATTGTACGTGGCTCAATCGTCACTGGGGTGATAAACCGAGGTGTATTCGGCTATAGGATCTCTTAGTCGTACATTAATGATTTAAAAAAATAAAACATGTTTAGTATAAAAATGAGAAAAATAAAAAAATATAAAATAAAAAGTTGTGACTTTTTCCTAAAATAGTATAAATTTTATATTTTTTTTTTCTTCTAAAAAATTACATAAAAATTACATAACAATTTAGTATAGAAAATAATTGATTAGGTATTATTTATAATAAATTTCGCAATAAATAAAATATAAAATTGTTTATTGTAAGAAAAGTTATGACAAAGATATTATGTTAGCACTACTTGAAGATTGGACAACTCTATTCAAGTATTCAAGTATTTTAATAATGATCAAGAAAATTAAGAATCAGGACATCAAAGATAACTCAAGAAGACTAAAGGAAGCTCAAAGATTTACAAGAAAATTCAAGTTGGAAGCAAGCTCAAAGACATAAAAGACTTAGTTTATAGTTGGGAGTGAATGTTATCAAAAGGTAATCATCACTCAGCTCAGAGTGCTTTCTCTAGAAAACTGTTTTTGGAAAAACTATAAAACTTATTGTAATAATCGATTATGTTTTCTGGAAAATTTCTAAGAATAATTTTGCCACTAGAATAATCGATTATGTAATCGATTATGAGATTTTGAAAATAAATAGCTTGCGGCAATAATCGATTATGTAATCGATTATGTGATTTTAAAAATGAATTGCTTGCGGCAATAATCGATTATATAATCGATTATGTTCAGAGATTTTTGAAAAATAAACGTTGCGAAAAATCCTCCTAAAATAAAGGAGTATCTTGGATTTTATTTTCTGAACGTTGGAGAATCTCTGAAAAAGTAAACCATATGATTTCAAATTAAAATAAATATTTTATTTGGGAATATTTGTCCTCCAACAATTAAAGGAATCTTTGATTTTATTTTCTGAACGTTGTGAGGCTCTGAACAGAGTAATAGATTTGATTTCGAATTAAAATAAAGATTTCATTTCATTTGGGAATATTTGTCTATTTAAGAAGCATATCAGGGCTTTTCAGAAATACATCTGATTAATACATTCTTTATTACATTCTTTCTGAAAAGTTTTACACTTTTTCTCTAAGTATCTTGAGCCACAAAATTTTATGTTTTGAAAGAGAAAATATTTTTCTGTGCATTAATCTTTCTGAGAAAAATCTTGAGATACTCTTGAGCAGAGCAGGTGCTACAGTTTGAAAGTTTCACTCCAGGTGTTATTTTCCTTGTTTGTGTTCATCCTCTGAGGCTGTTCAAAGGAGGTGTTTTATCTTTCCTTGTGTGATTCAAGGAAAGTGTTTCATTCCTTGTGTGACTCAAGGAAGGCGTTTCATTCCTTATGGGACTCAAGGAATGTGTGGTAATCTCTTGTGGGTTTCAAGAGATTGTGAGGTTTATCTTTAATTTTGTATTTTTGCATGTTTCACTTGTGATTAGTGGTTGTAAAAATTTTGATAAATTAAAGATAGTGAGAGTGGGTGATCATCTCAGGTTGAGGTGATTGGGAACTGGACGTAGGGTTAAAGGTTTAACCCGAACCAATATAAATCTCTAGTGTTATCATTCTCTTATCCTTATCTATTATTTTTTCCGTTGCGCTTTATAATATATCTGCTAGACTAAATAAATCAAGAGGGTTAAAATTTGAATTAATTAAACGTTAAAGTTTTAATTTTTATTACATCAATTCACTCCCTCTTAATGCTAATTGGTAACATATTATCCGTTTATATATATATAAGAGATAAGAGATATATTTCTAGAATTTTAATTTTTATATATATATAAGAGATAAAAATTATAATTAAATAATTAATGTAATAAAATATATAATTTATATAGTATAAAAATATTTTATATTAAATTAAATGAATGTATTATTTTTCAAACACTTTAATGATATTATTAAATTAAATTTTTACTAAGTGTATTAAATAATATAATTAATAATATTATATGAATAGAAAATATTATATATACATATATATATTAATTGTAAATATAACAAAATCATTTTTTACTTAAAAATATTTTAATAAAGTTTCATTTATTATCTAATTATACATCTAACAAATCTAAAATATTACTTTTAAAAAATAATATGAAATTAAGAAATGAATAAAATATTAATTTAATTTAAAAAATTAAAAGAAGGTGATCTAAATTATAGATCCTTACTTTAACATTAATATTAAAATCTCATCAATATTCTTAGTGTCATTGTCATCAGACATTGTATTTTCTTAATTGTTAGATTGTGAATTTTGCTTTTAATATATAGATTAAAGTTTTAAAATATATTTTATGAATGTAAAAAATATCAAAATAAAAACATAAATTATGTATTTTTTTAATATTAATATATACATTGAAAAAATTATTATATTATAAATATAATATATAAGTAACTTTTTTATTATATTTGATTTTCTTAAAATATAGAAAATATCAAAATTAAAAATTTTATTATTATAAATAAAATTTAAAATTAAAATTAAAATTATATATATATATATTATATAATAATTTATTTTTATATATAAATATTATTTCATTATAATAATAAAAGTTTTATTTAATAAAATACTTATTTTTAATTTTTAATTTTATTATTTTATTATTTTTTAATTTTTTATTTGTTAAATAAATAAAATAAAAAATTGTATTTATATTATATTTATAATATAATATTTATTTTTCTTTTCTAATACATAAATTATATTTTTATTTAAATATTTTTTATATAATTCATGATGGAATATTAATAATATTTATTTTAAATAATTTAAATATTTTAATATATATATATATAAATAATATAATTAATTATTTTTTTTATTTTCATATAGAATTATTAATAAAAATTTTAATTTTTTTCTATAAAAGGAAAAAGTTTATATTATTTAGTGTTAGAATTTAATTTTTACAGAATTGATTAAATAATAATAAATAGATTTATTTTAGTAAATGAATGATATGAAAAATAAATAAATTTATTTGAGTAAATAAAGATGGATAAATTTAATTGTAAAATATTATTTTTTTAAAAATTCAAAATATATCAAATAATTATATCTAATTATATAAATTTAAATATTAAATAATATAATAAAATTCATACAAATAAGAATGGTTCATATATGATGACAAATAGGAGCAGAGTCAAGAATTTTAGATAGGAAGTCCGACCGGACTAATTCAAAAAAAATAATTAATATATATACATTAAAATTAATTATTACGTAAAAATAAATATAATAAATAAAATCATTAATAAATTATAAATCATTTACATATATTTAAAATCAACATAAATAATTATATATAAAATCAAATAAATACCTAATACATTTAATTTTTTAATTATATTTAACGATGTTTCATGTTATAAAAATCATCAATTATCACATCTGTATTGAATTTTGTAGCAATCTCTTTTTCAATATAAACAATCATGCAATATGTAAGAAAATCATCTTCCATCCTATTCCAAAGCCTTGTTTTAATAATCTTCATAGCATAAAATGCACATTCTGTTGTTGTCGTAGATACAAGAAGAGTCAAAATGAGTCGAATTAATTTATTAATCAAAGGATATATATTTGACTTTCTAGTATTCATTAATTTCTAACACAACTCAACAATAGTAGATAAATTATGAAATTATGGTACTTTAGAAACATCAAGTATTCATAATGTTGTAATTCATATGTCAATTGAATTTTCTCTTACTCAGAAAAATCTGAAGAATAAAATTTCTCTACTAGCTTACAAATGTTAGAAGCATTAAAATTTTTATAACCATCTTTAGGATATAAAGCAGTGCTCAATATGAGAAGCTCGGTTATGTGTTCATTGAATCTATTATTCAATACTTTCAACTGATAATCTATTACAGTAGTAAATATGTCAACATGATAGTGATGCTCAACTGTAACAATATCCTTTCGACGACGAGATCGAATTATATGTGAGAAAGAAGCATTCATATCTGGAACTTCAATTTTTTGTTTGTCACAAAAAATGCTAACTTTTTCAAATAGTGCACCCCACTTATTGTTTGTAGATCTATAACATGTATTTTTGTCCTAGATGCAACATGTTCCACTATAGCTTGTAGCCCAGCAAATTGCATTAGTTGATTAAAAGGAACTTTTTGATGGCATGTTAGGGCAATGTTCATGTCAATCTTCTATATTAAATCCTGTTCATTTTTCTCTGATCCCTTAGTTGTCATCCTTCTTAGTGCATTGGCTGATGAATTCCATCGACAATGGAGAAGTAACCTGCTTTCACGTTCAAATTGTTGGCAACCTACCTTCTCAGCTGCAGCAAGGAGAAACTGAACAAGTTCTACATCTCTATTTTCTTCTTCAGACAAACCACCAAAGTCCAACATGTAACATGTAACTCTGTATCAGCCAACAATTACAAAAAGACCCAATAATTTGATAAAACGAAAATTTTGCCCTAATAATTAAAATTAGTATTTAATCATAAGTAATTTTTGTATTTGTGGGAACAATGGTATCGGTTGGAAGAAGTCAGGAAGTAACACTTGGAATATTACATGTGAAAGGTTTTCATAAGAAGTTCAGTACTAGGTTGATTAGAGGGTCCAAGAAAATGAAGGAGGGAATTAAATAAGAAGGAAAGGATAGGCTTTTTCCAAGAAAACAAGGGAGTCCAACATTAGTGCAACTCCAAAATCATTTTATCTACATGAAAGTGTAATATTTGTATATTTAAAAAAATAAAATTTAATATCTATTTTAAAGATAAAATTAATGTATATTTGTAATTGTTTTTCTATCCTAATTTAAAAACTAGTAAAATAATTTTTTTATTTAAGATGAAATTTCAAATTTTTGATTTTCTTACTTTAATTTTTTTTAGTCATAATTACATGTTATCATGTTAAATTATTATTTTTTTGTTGTTGTTATTTTTATGATAATAAAAATAACAACAACAAAAAATAATAATTCCAAATATATACTTTAATTTTAAATATATACTTTAATTTCAAATATATACATCATTCCATTTAAAAAAAAGAGAAGAAAATAAAATATGAAAGAAATGAAGACACTGAAAGAGAAAAGTGATGAGTGATGAATCAAAAACATACTTGAGAGTTTGAAACCGACTTAATTGTTTGGTTTACCATGGTTGCTGAAAGATAAATTGAACGTCATATTTATTTATTAGATGTGTTTAGTTTGAGTTTATCTAAATACAGTTTTTATGAAGTGTTCACGGTTGAGATATAAAACTATTTAATGTTACTTCTTTTTTACGCATTTTGGGACCACATATCTCAGGATGTATTATAAACATTTAAATTTTATATATTTTAATATATTAGTAATAAATAAATTTTCTACATTTTCATATTAAACATATTTTTATTACTTAACTTTATTGAAAATAATAAAAATAATGATATTACAGATAATTTTGTAATATTGAATACATTTTAATTAATAATAAAATATATATTAAAAAACTTATAAATATAAATATTTTTAAAAACATATTCATTCCTAATATTGAAATAAAATAGTATAAAATTTGAATTTAAATTTCTTTTCTATAGCTAATAATTATGATTTATATATGTATTTTCTTTAAAGTTTTTAATTTTTTTTAATAAATATGAACGTCATATTTATTATTTATTAGACGCGTTTAATTTTGTTATCACAGGAGGAGATTGTTGTCATTCTGTTCAAGAATTTTTATAATGATCAAGACTATCAAGCATGTGCAAAAATGTTTAAGATATCAAGACCAGAAGGAAGCAAAGGATCACAAAAGATCTTAGACTAGATTTAGAAGTGAGAATAAAAAAGGAAACATCACTCTGCTCAGAAGGTTCTCAAAAGAAAATTATTTATTATAAAATCTTTTTTAAGACACTATAATCGATTATGTATATGAAGTAATCGATTATGAGACAGAATTTTTGAAAAACAAAGTTTTGATACGGTAATAATCGATTAGATAATCGATTATGCTTTGTGAAAATGAAAAAGTATTTGTCTCGGCAATAATCGATTATATTTTTGAAAATAGAAAATATTCCTTTCGGTGATAATCGATTAGATAATCGATTATGAGCTTTTTCAGAAAATATTAATTGCGGTGATAATCGATTAGGCAATCGATTATGGTCTTTTCAGAAACTATGTCTTTCGGTGATAATCGATTATATAATCGATTATCTGTGGTTTTAAAAAGTTTTTCAACGCGGGGATAATCGATTATGTACTTAAGATAATCAATTATGTTCGTAGATTTTTGAAAATTACAAGCGTTGCACAGAATCCTCCGAAAATATTGGAGTATCTTTGATATGATTTTCTGAACGTTGAGAGTGATTCTGTGTATCTAATTTCGAATTAAAACAACAAAAAATATTTTATATAGAATCCTTTCTTATTTAATAAGCTTTTGAGAATACATCATACAACTCTCACTTATTCTTTTTCTCCTGAATTGAGCCACGAAATTATTATTTTTAGAAAGGGAGAATATTGTTTTCAGAAAATCATCTTTGAAGGATTTTGAGAAACCCTGAGCAGAGCAGTGCTACGCTTTGATATCTTCACAGTACAGGTGATATTTATTTTTAATTTCTGATCTTCCTCTGAGGCTGTTCAGAGGAGGTAAGGTTTTCTTCCTTGTGTGATTCAAGGAAGGTTTTCACTTCCTTGTGGGACTCAAGGAAGGGTGGGAATTCTCTTGTGGGTTCAAGAGATTGTCAGAATTTTAATTTTTCTTTTTACATGTTTCACTAGTAATTGGTGGTTGTAATCTGTGAAAAATTAAAATATAAGAGTGGAAGATCATCTCGGGTTGAGGTGATTTGGGAACTGGATGTAGGGTTAAAAGTGTTAACCCGAACCAGTATAAATTTCTGGGTGTATTTCTTCTTTCTCTTATCCTCTTTAATTTTCCATTGCGTTCTTTTTTATCTGCTAAGACAAATTAATATCAAGAGGAATAACTTTAACATCAATTCACCCCCCCCTGCTTGATGCCACTCGATAACAAATTTCAGTTTATCTAAACATAATTTTTATATACTGTCTTTACTTCAAAACATTTATTATTTATCTAAAACAATTCTGAAACATTTATTATTTATCTAAAAAATGCTTCAAAAACTATTATTTAACTAAAAAATTTTAAAATACTTTTCTTTTAAAGTATAAGAAGAGTTTAGGGTCTAGGGTTTAGGATTTAGAGTTTAAGGTTCAGGGTTTAGAGTTTAAGATGATAATATAATTTACAATTACACCATCTAATAAATTTAAATTACAAAATATAAAAATCTATTTGATAGGTAAAATAAAATATATTTAAAAAATTATTTAATAATATGTTCATATATATATATATTAAAATTGACTTCATATATATTATTTAAATTTGATTAAAATATTATTTAATAATATATTTATATATATATATATATATTAAAATTGACCTGATATATATTATTTAAATTTGATTTATTTAATCCTTTTTTATTATTATTTTTAATAAAAATTTATATGTATAATAAATAAAGATAATATATATTTATAACACATATTTTATATTTATTAAAATTATATTTTGTATAAATGTATGGAATAAAAGAAAATTTGATATAAATTAGAAGACTCTCATTCATCTTTTCCCCACTATGCATATATATCAAAAGTCATGTATTTATTACCTTTAATGAAAAAATTATAATATTAAATTAATATTTAATGTTAATATTTAATTTAATAAAATCCTACATTTATTAAGTTTAATATATTAATTATCACCTTTTTTTTAAATTTAAAAACTTAATATTTTACATTAACTATTTATTAAATAATAACATATATTAAATTTTAGAAAAAATGCGAAAAAAATAATATATATATATATATATATATAAATATTATAATCGATTTGTCGTTTTTCTTAAAAAAAAAATATATCAATTAATTATATCTAATTATATATACTTGGATTTAAATAATGTAATAAGTTATGGGCAATAAGACAACGAACAAAATGTAAGTAGCATAACACCAATTAAATCAACATTTACAAAAACATCACAATTGAAAAGATTATGTTTCAAATACAAGCATTTTAAAAATTGCTTTATTTGTGTAACAGTTGGGAGATAATATCCTAAGAATGCATTCAAATATCAATTGAAAACATTGAGTGTTTATTACAAGAAAAAAAAAACTTGTAGAAGCATATTTACATATGAACAAGTACAAACACAATAATAGAAAACATTGAAAGATACTCGTAGATTATGTATAGAAAAAGTAAGAATTAATTTTCAGTTCTATTTTAGTATAATTTCATTTTTATATAAGTATGTCAAATGAACTTATCAAAATAGATCATTATCAAGATGACTTATAGGATCAAAATATTAATTATATTAAATTTTAATTTAAAATTAATTAATATTAAAGAATTTTTTTAATAAATATATAAATTATATTCCAATAATCAAAATAAATAATATAAATTTTCTAGTATTTTCTAAAAAATGTCTATCAAACTAGATAAGTTTATGCAATAATTATCTATTTTAATAAATTTTTCTTATTTAAAATATATATATATATATATATTTAAAGAACTCCACTAAATAATATTTGATTTTAAAATAAAAATTGATTTATAATAAAACATTATGTAAGTTGAAACTAAAGAATTCAAAATCGGGTCTTCACAAATATGTTTGTAGGGACAATGGTATTACATAATTTGTCTATCCCTCTTAATACAATGAAGGTAATGGTGGAGAAGGTTCTCGAGGGTGGTGTTGTGATACATGTACCAACAAATGAGGTTGCATTTATCTCATAAGAACTTAAGACCTTCATTTTGTGGCCAAGACATCTAGTTCTGCCAATTACAAGTAGTTCAATTAGCTAGCACAATTTCATAGTTTAATAATTAGTTTTAATATTTTTCCTAACATAAAATATTTATATTTGTGCAACAACTGACATATATTGTTTATATTTTTTAGCTAGATAGAAAATTAATCAATATGCCACCTGATATAGGTATATACATGAATTAGTAAAAAAAGGATGTGTATGAATTTATGACCCTTAAAACATTTACCCATCAAGCAATAAAAAGGCTGAAATATAAACGTATATCACCAACACATTAATAACACTAAGTAAAAAATATTATTTTGCATCATATGTTTACGAGTAAGTTCATTTTCCTATTTATAAATATTTTATATTTTACTCAATTACAATTTTTATATTAATTATGTTTCAATGCAATCGTCATTGGTAATTACGGTCATATCCTTAAATTATCATAGTGATGCATGATTTTGTTCCTTGGATAAGAAGTCGTCTACATTTTTAAGAGAAATAGTAGATTAGTAAGGAAACCCATTACTTTATACTTGTATTAAAACTTACATTGTTATGTTCTAACCAATTATTTTATGACAATGCTTATTTAGGATATAACATATTAAGGAGTAGGTGAAGTGCAAGATCACAAAAACTAATGTGGATGTACCTTAAAGTATTTGAATTACAATTTTTGTTTAATCTTGCTTTTGGATCAAAAGATGTAATTATTTTTATTTTGAGTGTATTGTAATATAAATTGAGGGTTACAAGTATGACTATTACGTAATGTAAATGGATAACGATCAATGTACAAGTAGGAATTGAAGGAGTCGGGATGAAGTAAGAAAATAACCTCTTTATAAGTTACATTTAAATTAACTATTTTGTTATATTTATGTGAACTTATATCAATTGTAATATTTCACGAACATACACCTGTTGAACATAAAAACCTTTGACTATATTTGAAAGACATATAAAACATACTTTATCAATACATATAATACCTTATAATAGATAATATAGTACATTATTCCTTTTTTATCTCATGGTTTAATTTTATTTTGGATTTTATCATTATTTTCTTTCATTTTACAAGTTATCATAGCTTACTTTAGTTTTGGACAAGATTTTATATATATACAATTCTTATGCAACTTATATAGTTTTAGTTTTGTAAGGTTGAAAGAAATTGTGAGATTAATTTATAGTTATGATTAAAAATGTTAATATTAATTGTTAGAGAATATAAATATAGGTTGAAACGTTTTTAAACAAATAAATTGGCAAGCTGTGAAGTAGATTCTCAAGTATCTTAAAGGTACTTTTAAAGTTTGCTTATGTTTTGGTAGTGGTAAACTTGTGAATAGTGACGTAGATGTAGATGTGGATTCCAAGAAGTCTATTTTTGGTTATATGATGACTTTTACAACGGGGTAGTGTCATGGTAGTCTACAAAAATATATTGCTCTATCTTTTACATAGGCAAAATATATTGTTGTTACAAAAGGTTATAAGGAACTCTTGTGAATGCATAAATTCCTACAAGAATTGGGATTATCACAAGCAAAATATGTCTTATATTGTGATAGTCAAAGTGTAATCCATCTATGTAAGAATTCGACCTTTCATTAAAGGTCAAAACATATTGAGGTTTGGTATCATTGGATACACGATACTTTGGAGATTAAGCAATTATCATTGAAAGAAATTCATACAAATGAAAATGGTTCATATATGATGACAAATAGGAGCAGAGCCAAGAATTTTAGATGAGGGGTTTGGACCGGACTAATTCAAAAAAAATAATTAATATATATTCATTAAAATTAATTATCACGTAAAAATAAATTTAATAAATAAAATCATTAATAAATTATAAATCATTTACATATATTAAAAATCAACATAAATAATTATATATAAAATCAAATACATACCTAATACATTTAATTTTTTAATTATATTTAACGATGTTTCATGTTATAAAAATCATCAATTATCACATCTGTATTGAACTTTGCAGCAATCTCTTTTTCAATATAAACAATCATGCAATCAGTAAGAAAATCATCTTCTATCCTATTCCAAAGCCTTGTTTTAATAATCTTCATAGCAGAAAATGCTCATTCTGTTGTTGTCGTAGATACAAGAAGAGTCAAAATGAGTCGAATTAATTTATTAATCAAAGGATATATATATCTGACTTTCTAGTATTCATTAATTTCTAACACAACTCAACAATAGTAGATAAATTATGAAATTATGGTACTTTAGAAACATCAAGTTCATAATGTTGTAATTCATATGTCAATTGAATTTTCTCTTACTCAGAAAAATCAGAAGAATAGAATTTCTCTACTAGCTTACAAATGTTAAAAGCATTAAAATTTTTATAACCATCTTTAGGATATAAAGCAATGCTCAGTATGAGAAGCTCGGTTATGTGTTCATTGAATCTATGATTCAATACTTTCAACTGATAATCTATTACAGTAGTAAATATGTCAACACGATAGTGATGCTCAACTGTAACAACATCCTTTCGACGACGAGATCGAATTATGTCTGAGAAAGAAGCATTCATATCTGGAACTTCAATTTCTTGTTTGTCACAAAAAATGCTAACTTTTTCAAATAGTGTTTCCCAACCACAATCTCGTAACCTTTGAATTAATAATTTTGTGCTAGAAACTAAATGCAAAGCATCTCTTGAGATTTTTGCTGCAATGCTTAATAAAGCTTGTCAGTGATTCCCATAATTTCTTTCATCACATGTAAAATGAACACAAAATCAAATGATATCAAAGATGCGTAAATCCTTTAATCGCATAAGTAGCATCACCTCATTGAGAGTACATAGATCCTTTAATAGCTAAATCTTTAAGAACTGAATTTGTTGCACTAAACATGCGTAAAAGGCTACATATTGAATTGAAATGAGAAGTCCATCTAGTGCCCTCAGGCCTTTGTAATGTGCCAATTTGATTAGCCCCCTCCCTGTCTCAATCTCATTATTTTCAATTAAATGAGCTATTTCGTTTGCATAATCAGCTTTTAACTCATCATTGTGTTTGCAAGAAGAACACACAATATTAACAATATTAGTCAAATTTTGAAAAAAAGCATGAACATTCACAACTTCTTTAGCTGCAACAACAAGAGCTAACTGTAATTGATGAACAAAACAATGTACATAATATGCATAAGGACATTCTTGAAGAATTAAAGCTTGTAGTCCTTTCCACTCTCCACGCATACTACTAGCACCATCATACCCTTGACCGCGAATATTTTGAATGCAGATATTATGATGAGACAATACAAAAAAAATGTCTTGTTTAAGAGTGATTGTAGTAGTATCTCTTACATGTATTACATCTATTAGACACTCCTTAACATATCCTTGTTTATCAACAAATCTAAGAACAAGAGCCATTTGTTCTCTTTTAGATTCATTTTGAGCCTCAACAATAATCAAACAAAATTTTGCATTATCAATCTCATTACAAATTTCATGTTGAACCTTTCTAGCAAAAATATGTAGAATTTACTTTTGAATAGTAGGTGATGTGTATCTTGCATTTTGAGGGGCATTTTCCAAAACAATTACATCCACTTCTTTATTATAAGAAGCCAAAAAGTTTCAACATTTCAAGAAAGTTACCTTGATTCTTAGATTCCAAACTTTCATCATGACCTCTNTCAACAAATCTAAGAACAAGAGCCATTTGTTCTCTTTTAGATTCATTTTGAGCCTCAACAATAATCAAACAAAATTTTGCATTATCAATCTCATTACGAATTTCATGTTGAACCTTTCTAGCAAAAATATGTAGAATTTACTTTTGAATAGTAGGTGATGTGTATCTTGCATTTTGAGGGGCATTCTCCAAAATAATTACATCCACTTCTTTATTATAAGAAGCCAAAAAGTTTCAACATTTCAAGAAAGTTACCTTGATTCTTAGATTCCAAACTTTCATCATGACCTCTAAAAGTACAAGCTTGAAATGTTAATCACTTGATAACATCAATATAAACTTTAAGATGTAATTGATTAGTTAAAATTTGTTGTGAAGTCTGCTTAGATAACACTTTGTCAGTATGACATGATTGGTTCTTCAAGTCTTCACAACATTTAATAGTAGTATTATGAGGAGAATGAGGAGATTTTCCAATATGAGATAAAAATGCACAATCTTTTCTATTATTCACTTTTTTTCAATTTCTAAATCCTCCTTGAGTGAATGGAGTAGATTTTTTAGAAAATAAGTAACATGGAAGACAAAATGCAGCATCTACTTATGGTGAATACTCTAACTAAGGAAAATTTTTGAACCATATAGCTTGAAATCAACGAGGATGATTTTTTAAACTAGACAAAGGATATACATCCATAAAATAATGATATGATCCAAACTTTATATAGGCTCTACGAATTTCATCTATTTGATTCACAAGATAATCATAAATTTGTAGACGCATTCCAGGGTCACGTATCAAAATATCAATATCAATTTTTTCTTGTATCCTCATAATTTTAGAAGAAGATTGTTGAATAGATTGATCAATTATTTTCCTTGTGGGTTGCTGATCAACATCATTTTCTTCAACATTACTCGTTGGATTTAAATTTGGTAGATGAGAGGTTATTTCATCAATCCTATCAATCTCTCTTTTCTTAAAAAATGAGTCTATAGTTCTCTTCTTAGATATCTCTAGAGCTCAATCTGAATTTTTAATATTTTAACATCGAATCAAAATAGAGCATCATAAAACATTAAAACAAGCAACGAATTGATAACAAATAAGAAAATTATATAACACATGTTAATATGCTATAATAGTGAACAAAAATAATAAAGAAATAATTTTTCTTACCTTATTTCTTCACTACAATAAAAATATAGTCGACGTCTTATTTGCTTTGGTTTTGAATTTTTTATCTTTTAGTTTCTAATACTCTACAATTTTCATATATATATATATAATATAAAATATTATTTTGATATGTTTTAATTTTTTTTATTGATGATATTTATTAAAAAGACATATAGTACAAATATAAAAATTTATCTTTTTGGTAATAGACAAAATATTTTCTTTTATATATAAGATTATATATATATATATATATTTGATTATTTTAAATTAAAGAGATTTTATTTAGATTTAATCTATATATAATATTTTTATATAATTTTATATATATTATGAGATAATATATTTGATAATTTAATTATAATTTTATATAGTAATAAATAAAATCTAAAATGTTGGAGGTGGGTTGTGACATCCCCTGGTCCCCCTTGATGACAAAGACTTTACCTACATGGAAGTTTGATATTTGTAAAGAAAAGGCAGACTTGGTTGATTATGCCTAAATTAATTGGTGAGGGAGAAATATGTTAGGTGGTCATAAAGAATTGGGTCATTTGTCATATAAAACAAATAAAAATAAAAAGAAAGGAAAAGAGAAAGGTGTGGACTTTGAACCAATTTTCTATGCTAATTAAATTATTATGTAATAGAGAGCTATTTCGAATTTGAATTTGAATTTGCATTAGTAACATTAAAAAGATGGATAAACCTTCTGAAAAAATGAGAGAGAAAAAGGAAAAAAAACCAATTGTACATATACCCTACAAAGAAAGAAGAAGCTATTGAGAAACAATTGTGAAGTGTTAACAGAGAAGAAATATTTGACATCAATTTTTGTATTTGTAATTCTCTCCATTGTCTCGTTAGAATATCAATAGGGTTTGTTCTTATGTTGATTATCCACCCTGTTCGGTGAAAAAAATATTTTTTGTTAATCCTTGAAGGTTTCAAGAAGACTTGTAGTGTAACTATTATTATTATTATTAGTGTAACTATTTCTTTTTTAATTTGATATTCTCCTTTTTTTTTTTTTCATTATTATCTATAAATTGATATTCTTCCAAAGTCCACTGTAAGTTATACAAAAGAAAATATTTAAATTTGTTTGTACTTAGTTAATTGTTTTTGTAATATTTTCCCAACAACAATAATAATTATTTTTACTATCGTGTATGTCATCATAAGATGATTGTTCAAATTGTCGTCCTAAAAGTAAAGTATTCATGGATAATAATTCTATGTGATTTTTTTTATAAGATTTTGCAAGGACATTTTTCAATAAAATTATTAAAAAAATAAGAAATAAAGATGATTTTGTCGTATATTTTATTATAGTTTATAAGATTAAATTTTTGTTTTATTAATTAAATTGTTTTGAAATGTTTTTCATTCAATATATTTTAAACCTCCCTAAAAACAAATTTTATGAAAAGTTATTTTTATCACATTAATTTAATATATTAAATTTTATTAACTCTCGTTAAATATTTTTTATTTTTTTATATTAATTAGAGTAATCAATACATAAATGATATTAATTTAATTAATTAGTTCTCCCCAACAACTCTTTTATATATATATAGTAATGAATACATAAATAATATTAATTTAATTAATTAGTTCTTCCCAACAACTCTTTTATATATATATATATAAAACAACTTATTTTCAAAAAAATAAACAAAATGAAAGACATAACAATTTTATAAAATTGACCAAATTATTCATTTTTTTCTTGAAAAGATGAACAACACAATATTGTTTTACAAATTATTATTACAAGTTTAAATAAAAAGCAAAATCCATCAATCCCATTATATAATTTCTGATCTAGGTTCTTTTACGTATTAAAATTATTAATAAAAAGATGAAAATGAAAAATAATTCTACAAAATTTATCTTCTTATTGATATTAAATTAAAAAGTCAAAATAACACTTATGTGAGGATATAAGTAGAAAACATATTTTATATTATATTGAAAAACTAAAATGACATTTCATTTGAGACTTATTTTTATTCTTGGATGATAATTAATTATTATGGATAACAAAGAATAATGAATAATATTACATTGAAAAGTTAAAACGACACTTAGAAACTACATATGAATCTCTTTCAATCTTTTCCATCCTAGTCTTTCACCCTCTTTTCATCTTTGAGATTTATTTTCACTTTCACAGGGGGCACTGCAAGAATTTAATGGGTGAATAAAAAAAGTAATATGTGAAAGTAATAAAAATTAGAAATATAAAAAACAATTATGCACATCTACTTTTTTTTTCAAAACGCTTACACAATACTTATATTTCGTTGAATATATTATATAATTCGTTAAATATATTATATTTCTACTCATTATTTAAGTGTCTTAAAAAAATATTTTATGAAACATTTTTGTTAATATTTAATTTGTCTCACCACGTTCCTCAAATAATTATTATCAAAGTGGTAAGATCCATCATGATGAAGCTTTTTCCAGCACCATTTTATCAGGCTCAGTTTCACTATGCACAATTTTATTGCTTCAACTCTAGGAAGATAGTACCCTACCCATATAATATAAGCATAGCACAATTTATGCATATACATGCTCATATGAGTTTTTCTTCTTCCTACAAAGGAACAACATAATCATTTATAGCATAATGCTTCAAACTGATTGGTCTGTTTTAGGTGAATAATCATATACAACAATAAAAGATAAGAAGAAGAATAAACCCTAAACCTAGTAAATATTACCTTCGGTATTTTCTTGATTTGATTTTGAAATTAATATCACCCACTTTAGTAAAACTATCTTCTACTTCCTCTTTGCGTGCATTTTTCTACCATTTTTTCAGTCTTTAAATTTCAAAGATAACTCACAGTGTTATCTTTTGTTGGTGGTGAAAATGGGATAACTTAAATAAAAATTTTCAAGTATATATATATCTATATTGACGTGGATATAAGTAGATAAGCATAAAGGATTACTATACGAAATAAAGATTTTTAATAAATTTTTTGAATTGAATAATAAATTATTTCAAAAATTTAAAAGTAATTAATAATCATTAAAAAAGATGATTAGGTCAGAAGAATAAGTCAGGTACCATCCTGACCTAAACCCAGTAACTTGGCCCATTTTACGAGGTTATAAATAGATAAGAAATGGTAAGGTAAAAGTGGATTCCTTTAATGATTTCACTATAGTGAATATACCATTTCTAGAATATATATTGACTTGAGCGTTAAAGTATCATCAGCAGGTATACTCCCATTCGGTGGACGAGGAGCTCTCGGTATTAGGAAGAGGAAGGATGTGACATGAAAATATCTTGGAGTACTCGATCCCACTGTTAACCTTCCGGTAAGAACATGTGAATGTGGTTTTATGTTGGTCCTCAGGTGCTATGTGGATTTGTATATACCTAGAGAAACCATCAAGGAAACAATAATGTGATTTACCTGCAAGCCTCTCAAGCATTTGATCAATGAATGTTAGAGGAAAGTGATTTGTTCTTGTTGCTTGGTTAAGCTTTCTATAATCAATACACACTCTTCATTTATTTGTGATTCGGGCCTGCAAAATTTCTTTATTCTTTGTTTCAATTATGGTGGTTCCTGACTTGTTTGGTACCACTTGGATAGGAGAAACCCACTCACTATCCGAAATGGGGTAAATTATACCAGCTTTCAATAGTTTAGACACCTCCTTATTAACTTCATCTGCTATGGTTGGATTGACTCACCTTTGAGGTTGCCTAGTTGCTTTGACATTGGATTCCAGCAGAATTCTATGCATATAGACTGAGGGGCTGATTCCTGGAATGTCATCTAAGCTCCATCCAATAGCTTTCTCATTTTCTTTTAATACTTTAACAAGTGTTGCTTCTTCTGCAATAGATAATTTACTTAGAATAATTACAGGCTTAGTTTGTAACTCACCTAAGAATATATATTTCAGGTGTGTAGGCAGAGGTTTCAACTCTAATTTCTCCTACTGCAGCTGCTGTGCACAACTCCCTTGCTCATCTTTTTGTGGATTTTCAAGCTCATCTGCAGAAAACAAGTCTAATGGAATATTTATAGTGTGGTTAGCTAATGAATTGGCAAACTGGCCAAGGTGGCCGAAAACAGTGTGAAGATCAATGTTGTCTTGCTGTAAACTATCCAAACCTATATCTACATTTGTACAATGTATATTATTTACAATGTCCATAGCAAACAGTCAATGATCATATAAAACTGAGTGATTTTCTATAGGATATTTCATTGCTGCAAAGATATTAAAAGTCACTTTTTCTTCACCAAATTCCATTGTTAGAACACCAGCATAAACATCTATTTTGGTCTTGGCCGTCATAAAAAATGGTCTTCCAAGAATAATTGTTGACTGGTTTGTCTTCCTCTCATCATCCATGTTTATAATGTAAAAATCAGTTGGAAAGATTAATCGATTAACTCTCACAAGAACATCTTCAAGGATCCGTAGTGGCTGGACAATGGTTTTATTTGCTAGATGGATCACTACATTGGTTTCCTTGAGTTCTCCCAACTGAAGTAATTTGTAAAGTGCAGTAGGCATGACATTAATGGATGCACCTAAGTCAATCAAAGCATTTCCAAATGTTAGGGGGCCAATAGTGCAAGGGATGGAGAAAGAACCAGGATCATCACATTTATGTGGAAGTGGAAATTGAGATAAAGTGGACACAACTTCAAGATTAGCTTCTTTGAGTTTTCTCCTGTATGTGCAGAAATCTTTAAAGAATTTAGCATACTTGGGCACTTGCTTGATGGCTTCCAACAAAGGAATATTGATTTCAACCTTCTTGGACATGTCTAATAGCTCGGGATCTATCTCCTTCTGATTCAACCTGTTTTTAATTAGAAAAGGAGTAGGAATGATGTTGTGTACTTGCTGTTTTGCTTGTTGGACTGTATCTTCATTTTCCAGTGGCTTTTCTTTGGTAGTGGAAGGAGTTTTGACTGGTTCAGTTCTTGATGGTATTTCTTTTCCACTTCTCAAAGTAATTGCATTTAAATCTCCTTTGGATTGCTCACTGGTTGAGAGGGAAGTGCATTGGATCCTCGCTGCTTTAAATGATTCATATCAGTAGCTAACTGTCCCATTTGTGTCCTCATGTCATTCATACCAACCACTATATTTTCCAACAATTTCCCCATATCTGGGCTAGTTTCTTGGTGCACCACTGGTTGTTGCAATGGCTGCATGTAATGATTACCTTCCTGGTTTCTATAAGAGTTAAATCTGGGCTAGTTCTGTTGAGGAAAGTGTTGTTGTTGCTGCTGGTGATAATGTTGCTGCTATGGTTAATAATTTTGATGATGAGGCTGTTGGAATTGTTGTGAATAATGCCTTGAAGATGAAGATTGATATTGCTGCTTGTTTTGGCTTGAATCTAGTGTACCATATCTCAAATTTGGGTGATCTCTCCAGCCAGGATTGTAGGTAGATGAAAAAGGATCATACCTTGGCTGGTTAAGGTTCATAGGTGGTTGCACTTGCTTGAGGAATGATGTCTGCCCTACATAAACTACATCTGCTGTTTCAAAATTATTGGTCTCTTGTAGTTGAGGACATAAATCTGTGTGGTGGTCAATGGTTGCACATATTCCACAATTGATAGGCATAGAAGGTGGAGGATTGGATTGTTGTGTAATAGCCAATTGCCTTACCAATGAAGTAAGCCCAATCAACTTATTTTCCAAGCGCAGGTTCTGTTGAGAAGCCACAGAATTCTGGCTGATCTCATACACACTTTTTGTATTTGATCTTGAATGAAACTGCTGAGAATTTTCTGCCATGTTAGAGATAAGATACCTTGCAGCTGCAGGTGTTTTGTCCATCAGTGCACCTCCACTGGCTGCATCGATCATACTTCTATCTATGGCCATCAACCCTTCATAAAAATACTGAATTAAGAGCTGTTCATTGATCTGGTGATTTGGGCAGGTAGCACATAGTTTATTGAATCTTTCCCAGTATTCAAACAAGGATTCTCCCTGCAGCTGTCTAATTCCACTAATTTCTTTTCTTATTGCAGCTGTTCTTGAAGTAGGGAAGAATTTCTCCAAGAATTTTCTCTTTATTTCAGGCCAAGTATTAATTGGTGGAGCTTGAAAATAAAGTCAGTCTTTGGCTGCATCATAAAGTGAGAATGGAAAGGCTTTCATCTTCACATGATCTTCTGGAACATCAGCAGGCCTCATGGTGGAGCAGACTACATGGAGTGTGGATCCTCTCCAACCAGGCCATGGAATTTAGGCAATAGATGGATCAGTCTAGATTTCAATTCATAACCTGCCATGCCTTCTTGAGGTGGAGGGACCTGTATACAGAGGGGCTGGTAGTGTTCAGCAGGTGCTGCCAGCTCCTTCAAAGTCTTTTCAGCTTGATGAGAGCCCATAGTATGACTGTTATGTGGTTTTGGGCTCAAAATCTCTCTTATTGTTTGATTATTGAGGTCTGGTTGTGACTCCACTCCCTTAGGCAGCCTTTGTCCAGTGCCTTTTCTTAAAGTTTTGGATATTTCAGGGTCAACTGGGAGTAGGTCTTCCCTAGATGACCTGGTCATATAACACTGGATCTTCTAAGATTGTGAATGAGAAGCTGCAAGTAGAGTTAGCACAACATAGGATTTGTTTTTATAAATTTTTTTTATGCAAATGTAAATGCAGTAATGATTATGAATTTAAATGAATGTATGCTGAATGATAGAACCACAGTCGCATGTGATTATCAAATACTAAATTTTTCCTTGATGTAATATAGAGGTCAACCTAGGTATCATTCCAAAGACACACACAACATTATGTATTCATTGTTAATTTTTTCTTGAAGAAAACATAAAATTGGGGGATTGGAAATATTGAAACAAAACAAACTAAATTTTCGGAAATTGAAAACAATGAAATGTGACTACTGTTGGAACGTAATTAAATCCTAAGAAAATAGAGAATTAAAATCAAGAAAATGGAGAATCAAAATGTGGAACGTGTAAATGAATTAAACGTAAAACAACAAAGGTAAGAGTATTAAAAATAGCAAACAGCAAACGTAAAATTCCAAATAGCGGATGTAAATTGAATTAAAAACAGTAAAATGCAAAGTGAGAATCTATGAACACAAAGTTATAGTGAAGATGCTGGATTAAATTGATATTAAAATGCTTGATGCAATGTTGATCACTCAACAGAACACATCCTTGACAGACATCCAAGTGCACTCTAATTTCAAGATAACACTAAGAAATTCTTTATCAGTAATTTTGATTCAAAGAAACCACAAGAAATTCTTAAATTGCAAGAATTGTAAAGTGTTGAAATGTAAATTGCAAGAACTTAAATGGAAGAAGAAAGAAAGCATTAAATTATAGAATTGTAAATGAAATACCACAATGAAGAAGCTTCAAGCGGAAGAAAAGCTACGTAGCTACTCCTAATTCTTACTCCTAATTCTACAAAATGAAAACTTCTTAAAATGAAAACGCTCCTTTCAAAAATGACTAATGGAATCCTTATATAGTAGTCCTAATTGCAATGAAGGAATGGGCCTCGGTCTGGTTGAATTAGGCCCATCCAATTACAAATACAAAACACAAACCCGCAAGGCAAAACACATGTTTCGTTATAAACTTCCAAAATTTATTAAAAATAGCTCCGATCCCCAAATGCGATGGTTCAAGTGTTCAAATTGAAGCACAAGATGTCTAGTTTCCAACGCAACAAAAATCAGCTCAATCGGAGTTCTTCAGAAAAAAGATATAACCGAAACAGTAAGTAAAGGTCAGGATAAGATAAATACGAAAATACAGCAGAAATACAGAAAATGTAATGTTTTTGTAATTTTTCCTATTTATCATGGAAAATATGAAAAATGTACTAAATGAAATAAATAAGAAAATAAAATGTAATAAAAAAATGCAATAAGACTATAAATGTGGACTTAAAATATGGCTCATCAATATACTTACAATTTTGGAGACAAATTAAAATTTGCAAACCACTCGTCAAAACCCAATTGTTATGCAAACGTCAGTCAAATTTAGGAAAAGATATGAAACTTACATCTAAATTCCCCATGTTATACTCCACTTTGTCATAATCTTTTGACTGTATCAATTACATAAATCATGTTTGTTCGAGGCGATCATCGAGTTGGAATATTTGCCAAGGAAAATATTAAAACTAGTGACGAAATTTTTTATGATTATTTCTTTCGAGAAGAATTTGCACCATTATGGGCTCATTCCGATGTAGGTGAGAGTTCTAAGAAATCTCAAGGCAAACAAAGAAAATTGTGTCTGGTTGATTAGTCTAAGGGATGAACGTCTACCATTAATGGTATATTTACTTGAGTAAATTTTGTGATTTTGATAATGGTTGAATTTTTAATTTGTCAACATAGGAAGGAAGAAATAAGAGGAAGCATTTACGTTAGAAGCTATATTGTTCGAGTGGAGTTAGAATCAGACATATGTAAAAGAAAGACTCTTGAGTTACAATCAATTTTGTTTACGGCAAAAAGGGGACAAAAGAATAATGTAAATGGTGGTGTTAAGTCTCAAGCAAAAGTATTTCTCACCCAAGCGAAAATGATAACAAGAAGTTTCATCTATATACGTACAATTTTGAAAGTATTCGTGACTCTGATAGTTCTAGAATAGCAATAAGTTTCATTTGACGAAAAAAAAGTATTGGAAGTTATTTATAACGTGAATCATTTAGAAGGATTGATTCATACATTCATTTTCTATATAGTTACAATTTTTTAAGTATTTGTGACTTTGATAGTTTTAGAATAATTTTTTCATCAAAGTCAAAGTAATTCTAACGCAAGTGAAAATAGTAACGATAAGTTTCATCTGACGAAAAACATTCTAGAATTTTTTTTTCATCAAAGCGAAAGTAATTCTCCCTCGAGTAAAAATGGTAAGGGGAAGCTTCGTCTGATTAGTCATATAGAAGGGTTGATTCATACATTCATTTTCCATATATGTACAATTTTAGAAGTATTTGTGACTCTACCAATAGAGATAGTTCTCGAATATTTTTTTCATCAACACGAAAGTAATTCTTACTCAAACTAAAATCGTAACAAGAAGTTCCATCTGACGAAAAAATATTAGGAATTACTTATGATGTGAGTCATGGATTGATTCATACATTAATTTTCTCTATACCTACAATTTTGAAAGTATTTGTAACTCTACCCATAAAAATCGTCCTACAATATATTTTTTTTCCATTAAGGTGAGAATAGTTCTCACTCAAGCAAAAATGGTATGGAAAGTTTTATCAAATGTAAAAAAAAATGTTTAAAGTTACTTATAATGAGAGTAATGTATAAGGGTTGATTCATAATTCATTTTTTTATAGAGGTACAATTTTGGAATGTAGTTATTTTCTCTCTTTCTTTTTTATCTAAATTCTTCATCAATATAGGTGAATTTTTTAGATTTTCACCTTGAACAACAATAATTAATTTTCTTGTTGTCCCATTTGAGAATAGTTAGGGTTGAATAATGTACTTTTTATGTATCTTTGACCTATTTATTTCAACTTTTATCCTTTCAATTTTATTTTGGTTTGACGAACCAAAAATTATGAAGTGATATATCTCTCCTTACTTACTAAGGATAGATTTAAGACTTGACATATCCCGTCTAGTATAAAATATAAAAAATCTTGGTGTTCAAGATTATGTGGGAAAAAAAAAATTGTGATAGAATTTCTAAGGAATTCTTTGAATTATTCAAAAAAATATCAAAAACAATAAAAGACATAAAAAGACACAGTCTAAAAACAGCATCAAACTCAAATTTTATCTTACTTTAATTCACTTTAAAGTTTTCAATTTTAATGTAAAATGTTTATTAATATAAAAGATTTTTCAAATATTGATAAAACTAATTATTTCTTACTATTTTAAAAAAAATGATTTTGAATCTTTCTCAAAAGAGAAAATTATATATATTTTTACTTATTAATAGATATATATTTAAGAATTATTAATTTGTTATAAACTTTATATTCCATTTTTATTCTTGAATAAGTTAATAATAGTAACTTATAAAGAAGTTATTTTTCTTACTTCATCCCAATCCCTTTCAATTCCTACTTGTAGAATGGTCGTCATCCATTACATTATACTTCTAACCCTGGATTTGTATTACACTACAACTCCAAATAAAAATAATTACATCATTTGATCCATAAATAAAATTAAACAAAAAATTGTAATTCAAATATTTTAAGTTACATTCATATTAGTTTTTATGATCTTGCACTTGACCTATTACTTAATATTTTATATCCTGAATAAGAATTATCATAAAATAATTGGTTAGAACATAATAATGTAATTTTTAATATAAGTACAAAAAAATGAGTTTCCTTACCTATCTATTATTTTTCTTAAGAATGTAGGGGACTTCTTATGCAAGGAACAAAACCATGAAACGTTATTTAAGGATATGACCAGTAATTGCTAATGATGATTGCATTGAAATTTAATTAATATAACAACTGATGAAAACATAAAATATTTATTAAAAGGAAAATGTATTTACTCGTAAACATATGATGCAAAATAAACTTTTTTACTCAGTGTTATTAACGTTTTGGTGATGTATGTTTATATTTCAACATTTTTGTTCCCCTATGGATGAATTGGTTAAGGGTTTACAAATCCATACACATACTTTTTTTTACTAATAAATGCATAATTCATATATATACTTATATTAGGTGACATAATGATTAATTATTTATCTAACTCATAAAAATAAACAATCATATTAAAGAACTTACATAATGCATAACTACCTAACAAATATGTTGAGTTTCCCAAGACACTTTTATTGTATTTGTACCAATGACTGTAAAAATCTCTACTAATGTAGCAACAAGATTATCAATAGAGAAATTTTTTCTATTTTTGCCACAACATATTTATAACGTTGTTGTTGCACAAATATAACAATTTTATGTTAGGGAAAATATTAAAAATAATTATTAAACTACGAAATTGTGTTAACTTATGAAACTATTTATAATTAACGCAATTAGATATCTTAAGTTCTTATGTGATAAATGCAACCTAAATTGATGAAGAATTTGGATAAAAAAAAGAGAGAAAGAAAATAACTACATTAAAAAATTGTACCTCTATAAAAAAATGAATGTATGAATCAACCCTTATACATTACTCACATTATAAGTAACTTTAAATATTTTTTTTTACATTTGACAAAACTTTCCATACCATTTTCGCTTGAATGAGAATTATTCTCACCTTGATGGAAAAAATATATATTCTTGGACGATTTTTATGGGTAGAGTTACGAATACTTTAAAAATTGTAGGTATAGAGAAAATTAATGTATGAATCAATCCATGACTCACATCATAAGTAATTCCTAATATTTTTCTGTCAGATAGAACTTCTTGTTACCATTTTAGCTTGAGTAAGAATTACTTTCTTGTTGATGAAAAAAGATATTCGAGAACTATCTCTATTTGTAGAGTCACAAATACTTCCAAAATTGTACATATATAGAAAATGAATGTATGAATCAACCCTTCTATATGACTAGTCAGACAAAGCTTCTCCTTACCATTTTCACTTGAGGGAGAATTACTTTCACTTTGATGAAAAATAAATTTTAGAATGTTTTTCGTCAGATGAAACTTATCGTTACTATTTTCACTTGCGTTAGAATTACTTTAACTTTGACGAAAAAACTATTCTAAAACTATCAAAGTCAAAAATACTTCCAAAATTATAAGTATGTAGAAAATGAATATATGAATCAATTTGTCTATATGGTTCACATTGTAAGTAACTTCTAATACTTGTTTTCGTCAGTCGTTACCATTTTCGTTTGAATAAGAATTACTTCACTTTGATGAAAAATATATTCTAGAACGGTATCTATGGATAAAGTAACAAATACTTCCAAAATTGTAAGTATATAAAAAATGAATGTATGAATCAATCCTTCTAAATGATTCACGTTATAAATAACTTTCAATACTTTTTTTTCGTCAGATGAAACTTATTGCAATTCTAGAATTGTCAGAGTCACGAATACTTCCAAAATTGTATGTATATAGATGAAAGTTCTCGTTATCATTTTCGCTTGAGACTTAACACCACCATTTTCATTATTCTTTCGTCCCCTATGCTGTAAACAAAATTGATTGTAACTCAAGAGTCTTGTTTTACATATGTTTGATTCTAACTCCACTCGAACAATATAGCTTCTAACATAAATGCTTCCTCTTATTTCTTCCTTCCTATGTTGACAAATTAAAAATTCAACCATTATCAAAATCACAAAATTTACTCGAGTAAATATACCATTAATGGTAGACGTTGATTCCTTACCTTATACTGATCAACCAGACATAATTTTCTTTGTTTGCCTTGAGATTTATTAAAACTCTCACCTACATCTAAACGAGCCCATAATGGTGCAAATTCTTCTCGAAAGAAATAATCATAAAGAATTTCTTCACTAGCTTTAATATTTTCTTTGGCAAATATTCCAACTCAATGATAGCCTCGAACAAACATGATTTATTTAATTGATACAGTCATATCTTTTCCTAAATTTGACTGACCTTTGCGTAACAATTGGGTTTTGACGAGTGGTTTGCAAATTTTAATTTGTCTCCAAAGTGACGAGCATCAATAACCCACTATGAAAATGCCATATATAGGTTGATGAGAGATATGCCAAGATCTTAAAATAATGGTTTTTACATCAAAATATATTACTTAAGAAAAATGAAAGGGAAAGGTAAAGGTAAATTGATGAAAGCAAATAAAAGCATTTTATAAATTGAGAAGTAATCAAATGGAAACTATTAAGAAACACGATGATATTTTCTGTAAATGGATAGAGATTATCCTACAATCTACAAGATTATTTCTTTATAAATGACCAAATGAAATGTTAGATGACTTGCAAATGTGGAATCAGGTAAGATGATCTTTTCCATCGTTTACTCTTTTGCATTGTAGAAGATGTTCTCTAGAGAAACTAATATAGGTCTCACTCAACCTTACAAAACTGACTTGTTAGGCGAGGTTTACATCTATATTATAATTTGGTCTCATCTCTAGTTATTGTGAGATCTTTAATACACCCTTCATTCTGGGAACCTTTTGAGAACGTGGAACTTACATCTGATTTGATAACGATCCGATAATAAGTAAAACAATATACCTAACAAATTTCGTTAGGATAAACTCTGATGTTAGGTAGAAAGTGAATGAGTTTAATGCAATCTTAAAGAACCAACTTATAAGATGAAACATATACCTATAATTAAGACGATTACGAAATCGATATCAATATAACTTCAATAGTAGATGATAGGTCATATATAAATTTCTTAAATGACATTTAGTGCATAGATTTTAACTTGCCTTTATATGTTAAATCATAGTTAAAGATCAAGCTCAAACTAACAGATTAATTTGTGCCCTAACCAACTTTTTTGAATTCCTTCAAATGATGGTGATATGTCATTAAAAGTGACATATGAGTATACTATGATTTGTCCTAGCATTGATATTTCATTTCATATCATTTGATCTAATAAAGTCTCTTACTCGATCAATTTGTTTGGAGAGTTATCCACAATAGGCTTCCCACTGACGACATGATTAAAGACTATGACTACTACATAGTCTCGATATGATGCACACTCTTTGGCTAAAGAAGAGGACATGGAACATTTATTCTGTTGTCAAGTAGCATCAAGAGGGGGGGTGAATTGATGCAATAAAAATTAAAACTTTAAACGTCTTTCAATTCAAATTTTAACCCTCTTGAATTAATTAGTCTAGTAGATATTTTATAAAGCGCAACGGAAAACTTAAAAGATAAGGGAAAGAAAGAAGAACACCAGGAATTTATACTGGTTCGGGTTAAATCCTTAACCCTACATCCAGTTCCTAATCACCTCAACCTGAGATGATCACACACTCTTATATCTTTAATTTATCAGAATTTTTACAACCACTAATTACAAGTGAAACATGCAAAAATACACAAATTAAAGATCACCTCACAATCTCTTGAAACCCACAAGAGATTACCACACATTCCTTGAGTCCCACAAGGAATGAAACACCTTCCTTGAATCACACAAGAAATGAAACATTTTCCTTGAATCACACAAGGAAAGAGAAAACACCTCATCTGAACAGCCTCAAAGGATGAACATAAACAAGAAAAATATCACCTGAGTGTGAAGCTTTCAAACTGTAGCATCGGCTCTGCTCTAGAGTCTCCTCAAGAATTTTCACAGAAAGATTAAACCATAAAAAAATATTCTCACTTTCAAAACATAAAATTTCGTGGCTCAAGATACTCAGAGAAAAAGTGTAAAGCTTTTCAAAGAAAATGTGTGAAAGAACGTATGAATGAGGTATCTTGAAAAAACCTGATATCTTTATTAAATAATCAAAATATTCCCAAATAAAATATTTTTTATTTTATTTTAATTCGAAATCAAATTTTTACTCTGTTCAAAGCCTCACAATGTTCAAAAAATAAAATCCAAGATACTCCTTTATTTTAGGAGAATTTTTCGCAACGTTTATTTTTCAAAAATCTTCGAACATAATCGATTACGTTATGGACATAATCGATTATTCCCGAAAGAAATACTTTCAGATTTGAAATAAATAATCGATTACCTAATCGATTATTCCCGCAAGCTTTTCATTTTTCAAAATGCATAATCGATTATTCCAGTGGCAAAATCATTCTTAAAAATTTTCCAGAAACATAATCGATTATGTTCTAACTATAATCGATTATGATAGTGAATTTTATACTTTGTTTTAGAAAACAATTTTCTTGAGAAAAACTCTAAGCTGAGTGATGATTACCTTTTGATATCATTCACTCCTAACTATTAACTAAAGTCTTTTGTATCTTGTAAATCTTTGAGCTTCCTTTAGTCTTCTTGAATTATCTTTGATGTCCTGATTCTTGATTTTCTTGATCATTATTAAAACACTTGTGTAGAGTTGTCCAGTCTTCAAAGAGTGGTAACATATTCTTTTATTGCAAAAGAATGGCTCTTCTTTGGAAGCTAAATATATCATGAAATAGTCTAATAGTATCTTTAGCCTTTAACATATTCTAGTAGGATCCAAACACCCCAATACAAAAATATCAAGGAAATTATCAAATTGATTGGTATTCAAACAATCAAGATGATATATGTTTTCACATTCAATATTTTTTATATGAATATTGAAAATATTTTAACTTATATTTAAAGTTGAAGTCACTTTAACTTTAATGTTATAAGACAACTTCAATATTGATTTTTAAATTTAAAAATATTTTTCTATCTTTATTCAACCTAACATATTTTTTAAGATTATGGAAGTAAAAATAACTTACTTCCTAACATATCATACATTAAATATATATAATATGGAACATAATGTTGAATGTGGTAACATTTACAACGATCATACTTTTAGGTTTGAAAACTAGTTGAATCTATATATATACATTAAATGTATATAGTATGGAACATAATGTTGAATGTGGTAACATTTACTACACTTTTAGGTTTGAAAAATAGTTGAATCTATATATATACATTAAATGTATATAGTATGGAACATAATGTTGAATGTGGTAACATTTACCATGATCATACTTTTAGGTTTGAAAACTAGTTGAATCTATCTATCTATATATATATCTATATATATATATATATCTATATATATATATATTTATATATATATATATATATATATATATATATCAAAAGAATATTTTTATACATTACATATGTCTATTTTAGGAAACCTAATTTACAATCAATAAATCAAACAAACTAATAAACATTAACCAAATAAATAAGAAAATAGAGCATATATATATATATATATATATATATATAACTAAAAATTATAAGGTTTTACTTCTTATATATAATTCAAATAAACTTATGTTAATTATCATAACGGTTAAGTACATGAAAAAAGTGATAGAATAAGTTAAGAGAAAATGTAGTTGATATGAGATACTTACCTGATCATTGAGTGTAAAAAGGAATGAATGGTTTATCAGATTATATAGTTTGCCACGCTTTTTTGCTTCTTTGTGAGTGATTAGTTCACCCATGTACTCTTCAAGGCAAGCATTTTTGTTAATTGGGTTCTGAAATACATTATCTATTAGTAAGAATAATATTATCACATTATCTAAGAACAACCAAGTACACACATCTTCACCTTTGCAAAGACTCCCCATCCAACAACATTTGACTCTCCCAAAAGAACCTGACATATATAAGAAAAACAATGTAAGATACTTATATTATGATTTTATTAATGACTAAAATACAAATAATTGAAGGATGGTGCACAAACATATTGCAATGTAGTGAGATTGAAGAAGATGATGTAAAAATAAACTTCATACATTTTTTTAATGATAAATTGATTGTTGAATAATGGAAAAAATTCTTAGAAAAAAATTTAAAAAAAAATTGAGAAGAGAAACAAAGAACTAGTTACTCACCCTCTCTTTTTTCCCTAAAAGAAGATTCATATTTCCGCATGGACCATCTCCACTTCGAGGTAGCTCCTCCCCTAATGAACCATCACCACAACTACATAAAAGAAACACTACAAAAAAAATTTCATATTTCCCACGAACCAAATTCATTTGTAACACTTAAAAATCAGTGGGAAATTAATTTTTCCCACGAACTTCCCACTGCCATAAGTTTGTAGGTAAAAGCCTAGTAGGAAATTATTTTTCATTATTTCCCACAAACAAATCAGTGGAAAATTTCCCACAAACAAATCAGTGGAAAATTTCCCAAAAACAAATAAGTGGGAAATTTCCCACAAACAATCAGTGGGAAATTTCCCACAAACAAATCAGTGGGAAATTTCCCATAAACAAATCCGTGGGAAATTTCCCACAAACAAATCAGTGAGAAATTTCCCACAAACAAATGGCAACTATATCCACTTCGTACTCCAACTTATTTCTTCTTCTCTTACGAAATTTCTAATTCAGTTAGAAGGGGAGAAAGAATTCAAACAAAGCATGATTTTCCGATATCTGACTCGGGGGCGAACACCCCTTTAATGCTCGTCGCTTGTGTTGAACGGGATAGATTACAGAGCCTTTGAGTGAGTAGGAACCACGTGTTGAAACCCTTCCTTGTAGGGGATGAAGTTTTAGTTAGCGAGATTTGCGCGTTAGGCCCAATTAGACCCAGGGGCAAGTAACGCCTAGCCAATTTCCAGAATGTAGAAACAACAGACTTTGGCATTGCCCTAGAGAGCCCTAGAGACGTTTAGCTCTCAATGCACTAGTGGAATGCCATGCCATAAGATAAGAAGGGAGAGTTTACTTCCTTAGTTCTACACAGTCTAAGTTGAATCCTCAAGGCGCTTTATTGTAATTTCCTCGTGCCTTATGGACACTCAGGGCTACTTCTCAAGGCGCTTTATTGTAATTGCCTCGTGCCTTATGGACACTCAGGGCTACTCAGTTGTTGAGGAAAGGATGACAAGGATTTCTAACTTCAGTGCGCGATCTTACGGTGGAAACTCGAGCACTAGAAGATGCTTATATCATTTAGGATTCCCAGATATGTTCCCAGAGGAATGACCGATGCCTCTTGAGTGAGTAGTAGAGTTTGCTATTGTTTTGGTTCCGAGAGCGGGACCCACTTCTAAGACCCCCTATGGAAAGGTATAGCAAGTGCATTGAACGAGTACTAGAGACCGATCATCTGATACTAACTGGTAAAGAATATTGAGCATAAGAATGAATGTTTGGGACCTATATATGATATGTACCGATGATTGAATGAAGCTACTATTAAGGACACGTAACTGCTATTTTGAATATATGACTTCTTCGATCAAGTCGTAAGGAGCCCGATATTTCCAGGAGCGACTTCTGGTCACTATCAGTCTAGGTTCAAGTATAGTGATGTGCAAAAGTCGACCTTCCGAAATGTGTAATGTTATTTCGAGTTCATGTGTCATATGATCAGACCAACGCCCAGTGTTTCGTGGACCTTATGGACGAGGTATTCTCATATCTATGTCAAGGAAGTGAACACCCTCCCTTGATTAGGTAGTGCAGCTAACATATGTAGAAACCAACCATAGCCCCTCATACGAGAAGTGCCCAGAGCGTTTGGTGTACAGAGGGGATTGAGTCTTAGGATGGCACACGACCCTTTCTTTATGTTAGGTTAGGGTCCAAGGGAACTACCATACCGAGGGAGAGATACTTGGAAAACCGAAAGAAAGGTGCGAGACTATATCCACATCGATTCAAATCATTCAATTAAGTGTGAGTTTTGAGGACAAAACTCTGACCTGGCGTGTCGAAAAGGTGAGGGTGCTCCTCCCGCATCTTCTCCTCTAGTTCCCATGTAGCTTCGCGCTCGGAATGATTCCTCCACTTAAGACGTATGGAATTGTGCGCGTCCTTAGTACCTGATCCTTTCTGTCAACAATCTTCTCCGGGCGTTCTTCATAAGTGAATTTATTATATACAACCACACATCCTCCTCTACCAACCAGATATGCTCTGGCGACGGTACGTATTTCCTCAGCATGGATACGTGGAATACTTTGTGAACTCTGGAGAGCGCTGGAGGTAGTGCCAAACGGTATGCCACATCGCCTATCGCTTACTTGCGTTCAATGAATGAAGTTTGCTCTTTCTAAAATCGAGTTCCCCCTTATTAGATAGCAATGTGACTCTGAGTTCCTGCTTCAGGCGAAAGGGAAACAAACGAAAATCAATTCGTTAAGCAAAGCCCATGGCCTACCCACCCCTCCTACTCTGCCATACCTGTGCCTGTGAAAGAACTTATTCTTTCGAATAGGCCTAACCCTTGGGGAGAGGGTTATGTTATTGGGTTATAAAGAGGGACTCCCACCTCAACCATAAGGAGACATTTAGAATAGTGATTTCTTATGAATACTTTGACTAGCAAGTCAGTGCCGTGCCCTCCAGTCAAGCAAGGTACCGAGTTATATAAAGAATTCTAGGGGGTGCAAGCCCGGATACTCACTATTCGCCTTGCATTTGAAAAGCATGATTTTGACCTTCGGGGAGGGGTACTTCTTTCTTTTACTTTCAAGATAGAAAACATTTATACTTGATTGAAGATATACCAAAACTCTTGTCTATTTCGATGGTATGATAGTAACTAGAGCTCCATTAATTATAGGGATAAAATGACCAATTCTTAGCCTTAGACAAAGAGAACGGGAAACCGGGAACCAAGCAGGCCTCTTGGCAGGAAAACAAGCTAGATCACGTCCTCGAAATCAACCTTGTTTTTTAGGTAGGATTGCTTTTGTGGTAGGTGAAGTTGTAACAAAGTTCCCTTTTTCAATCAGTTCCAAGACCCCGAGGCTCGAGCCCTCCATCATATTTGAGGGGGATCTTTGCCGTTGATCCTAGCAATGAAGAAAGATGATATTCCTTTAGCTGGGCACACACCTTGTCAGTAAGATGTGAAGCTGTTCACTCTGCTTTCCCTGGTTCAGATAGATTCCCAAGCTAGGTTGTAGCCACGACGGCGCTTTTCCTTTCTCTTCATTCTGACCTTAAGAGAAGAACTTCGCTCTTTTTCTTCTGCCTCGATAGAACAGAGCCTACTATCCCCAAGACCGTCTACACCAAGTTTGGATCCTATTGATGAGGTGCCAAGTTTCTCGCGGGGCAGGAAACCTCTCCTAAACCATTGACGTCTCCTAAACCATTGACGTCTAAAAGACAAGTCGTTTTGTAAAAAAAAAAAAATAGGATTGCCGTGCTTTTAGGACTCAAAGTAACGATCCTTCTCCCTCCTGTTGGGGAATTCTTATGAAGACAATCGCTCTTGCCTTCCCCGGTCCAACAGCGATAGTTATCTGTGTGTTTTTTTTTTTGTGCTGTAATAAGAAAGATGTTGCTATTCTACGATGTGGCGTTCCAGAAAGACTCACTTAACACTTTATCATTCACACCGACCAGCTAGTGCGCTGTCACTTGGTATCGGATCTTTTCTAAATGAATCATTTGCCCCTACTACTTCTATCTACCTACGTCTTAATTTAAAAAAGCTATTTCCCACGGTCAAGCCTAGTAGAGCTCCTAGTCCGACAAGACTAGCAAACATGCTACCAGGCCTAGTTACCATAAGAAAGGAAGGGAAAGCGAACCACAGATACCATTTCACAAGAGCTGAAAGAAGAGTGAATTGAATTACCTTATAGATAGGGGTGACTGAACTGCAGGGATTTCTATTGAAGAGCCGGGTGAGCTACCTTAACGGCACCCTGGTATTCCTTATTATTTTATTTATAGCACAGGTGATCCCTAATGGGCTCGCTTCACCGATCTCTATATAGAAGATCGCCTCTGGATCCCATCCCATTAGACTGATTTAGTGTGGTTAAACTGTGTCTTTGAAAAGTCACTTAGTTTAGGGCTTTCTCTCCTCCTGTTTAGAAAGATAGCAGCCATCAAGACGAAGACAGAAGCAATAGCCTTCGATTAGTCGGTGGGACAGGAGGAAGTCTGACTGTTCTCCTAACCGGTGCTAGTGAAAGCAAATGACATAGTGAAAGAAAAAGAAGAGAATGTCCTGAGAGAAGAAAGGAAGTCAGGGAATGAGCTGGTGCTATAGCCAGAATCGCTTGTTACAGAATAGGTTGCATCAAGTATACTACCAGTGGAGTCATAAGTTGTAGATCTTCAATGGCTGAATCCGTTGTTCAAATAGCAGCTGCTTGGGCTTACCTTATTACCTTAGTTCCTTCTCTTTAGCTTGAGAGATGGGAATTGAATTAGACAAAAAAGAATAGGCCGCTAATTAGTTATGCCCTGGGGGAATGCCCCAAAGCCCGACTACTCCTTTCGAACTTCTAGCAATAGCAAACTCGCCCCACTGGTCCAATTCTTGTGTTTAATGTGAAGCTTGGCTTAGGCAAAGCAAAGGGGAAACCAATCCAAGAAGAACAATCCGGATGAGTGGCGATTTGCGACCTTCTGCCTCCACTGCTTCCACTTCAACTTCTCCTACACTGATTAGTCTAGTTTTGTTTGCCCCCGGAGAGTATCACCTTGAATGATTAGTCATATATATCAGCCAGAGAAGCCTGTGACTCATACACTATCAACCATACATAGTGTATACCAGAAAGAAACTTCGTCTAACACCAGATCTTGTTGAAGCTCAGCCAGGACCTGAAAGAGATCAGTAAACCAACGCTTCTCCCTCTCCAGACTCAAGCCATGATCCAGTTCCAGACAACATGCCTGAGGTAGGCCATTATTCCTCTCGTCCTGTTCAAGGCTTTGCTCAAGAATAAATATTGGTTGGATAGATTTGGAGGAAACCTTAACTTAAGTTTGTGAAGATTAGGACTTGACTGGCTATTGCTGCATCAAAGAAGTGGTCCCTATACCAGCTAGATGTTCAAAATGCCTTCCTACACGGAGAAAACATTGCATTAGTAGGATCCACCCCATGTGATCCGTCATTCAGTGCAATAAGAGGGCCCATAGCAATGAATGTTTCAATAAGATTCACTTCGTTCTGTACGGGATAAGGAGCGAAAAGCGCAGCATGGCAATCGGAGACAAGTCAAGTTCAGTAAGAAATTGGATAGATTCGTGAGTAGTCTAATCATAAAAGCCCACGGAGCGATACGAGACAGGCAATGGATATTGTTCGGGGTAGGACTATTCGATCGAGGGGCAAGGCAAGGGAAGGCTAGAGCTGACAAGCGAATACCTGCTTCCTCAAACGAAGGCGGAGGAGGGCTACGTTTTAGTAGCGAATACGGTCCAACGAGGTAGAATACTTTCCCTAGGGGAGCTCTAGACTTTTTTTAGTGATTCTCCCCTTCCCCATAGTAAGCCAGCCAATCCCCCTGTCGCCTCCACCCATGATTCATGGAACCATTCCTTCGCGTGCCGTAGCTTAGGATTCGTGCTATTGCTATTGTTTAGGGGCGGATCAGAAGAAAGATAGGGGCATCGGCCTCAGCTAAAGCGGAAGAAGCCCGGATAAAAAGAGAGATGGATAAGCTAACGACTGATTAGGGGAAGGGAGAGTGGGAAGTGGGTCTCGGTCTTTCACCCGCTTCTGGTAAATATCATTCATGATTTTGCGCGCCCGTTCGATTGTAGGATTCCCTGGCTCTGCAGTGCGTTATTTGATTGGTGGGGCATCTTGTCAAGGTACAGCTTTCAGAAGAGAGTCTCCAACTCTGTTCCTAGAACTTTGGGGGGATGAAGCCCTTTCAACTCTAGCTTCCACTTTCCTTTTCATGTGAGTTGAGTCTATCAGAATAAGGTCTTTTTATCGTTGTGCCGAACAAAACAACTTCATGTTGTGCTTTCGTTGACCCGGCTTTTACAGCAAAGCAGACCAGGAATTCTCAGTCTTTTGGGGAGCAACTGGGGAATTGTATTCACTACTTCTTATGCCTGAGTCTCATTCGACGGATGGTCGGTATCGCACCTCAAGAAGGCCAACTTCATTACTTACAAATCGGCTTTGAGAGCCCTTGGCTTGGGCTTGGCGTGGCAAGTCAATCCTTTCTCTTAGTGAACCTTGACTGATCTTTATATTCTAAATATTATGAGTACATGTGCCGCTTTGAGTGCGATGGAAGCAGTTGATTAGGCAGGCCCTTCGCCGCTTTTTCGGATTCGTTCCGCTTAGATAGATTATGAATTCGATTTCCGAGGAAAAGACTCTCAGTGCTCAGTGAATGGCTAGGAGTTCCCGAGTTGGACAGTGTCATTATAGAGATGCTGCGAGACAAAAAGTCTTGTCCAAGAGGCCTAATTTCGTATCGAGAACGGGCCTTGGGACCTTGTTGCCGGTCTTTCTCCAGGTCAATTTGCTTAGCTTTTTCTTTACAGAAAGCTCTATTCCCTATAGGATAGGATGGAAGAGATTCTCCCCACAACTTTGGCGAGGAAAAGATCCTCGAGAAGGTGAAGTTTACTAAAGACAAACTAGCTTTGGGACCTTTTCTTTTTGATTACTGAAGATTTGGGAAGGGATTTCCCCTTAAGGATTGTCAGGATTGGAAGTACTTATGCGAATTTCGAATTCGGAAGCTGAAGCTAATGCCCCGCCGCCCTTATTAGGATAGGGAACTAACGAACTCTACGGGGATTCCTTGTGCCTTAAGTAGCTGAGGCGCCTCCCCATCCCATTATCAGAGGTTTGGTTGGAAGATAAGTAGAAGGGCTCTGTACATGGCACTCTCTTAGACTGTCTATCCCTTTCCAGGTATAAAAGCCAGAAAGTAGCTTCTTTGATATGGTTCAGTAAATAGGAATCCCAGTAATACAGTAAACATTGGAAGAACATAGGAATATGGGTCCATATAGGAATGAAGAAAGGGCATGATAGGCTAGTTTGATTCCAAGCGGGCATGATCAGTCTTATCGGGCGGGGAATTGCATTCGCTAATAGAGCTTCCTACGATCGCACCCTAACCCTAGGAGAGTGCAAATGGCAAGTTGAATGGTCTGGTTCCACTTAGTAGCCCAAATCCGCGTACCCCCTTTAACATAACACGCAAGTACGCTTTAGCTACTAAGCTTCGAAACAACCCATACCCATAGGCTTACTTCGAAGTAGTAGCTTGAACTCAAGTATTAGAATGAGTCTGATTAGGTTTTCCCTTAGAATCGAATTCGAAACCGGCGGAAAGAGACCGGGAAGAACTCAAAATTTTGGATATGGTTGAGCAAGATCTCAGAGAGCTTCTCCAATAGGAGGCATGTGTTGAGCCTTTTTTCGTTGAGCAGTTGAGCAACCAGCCCTTTTCATTCATTCAATATTTGCAATGCGATTCAAAAGCTGTAAGAATTACGATTCAAAAGCTTACGTAATAGAATTCGATTTGCTTCGCTCACATTCTCTTCCTTCGCTTAGTAATCAATTCCATCGCTTCTCCTTCGGATCCTTCATTTAGTGAAATTATATTCCTATCTATTACTCTTCTTATCTTAGTAGCGCCTTCTTAGTTGAGTCTAGGGCCCAATACCAGGGGTCACGAACGATAATAAGACTGACTTTCTCAATGAAGGAGGTCCGCTAGCTGCTTGAGCCATAAAGACTTCTTATTTCAACGGATTTCATTCACTGGCTTTCCTCTCTAAGAAGTCAGGTCGATCCAAAGCCATTGCTTGAAGCGATTTCCTTGACCGAAGTCTGCTACCGAAGCAGGATTGCTTGACACACAAGCATACCAACCCGAGGGAAGGTCAATAAGGATGGTGGTCGATCAAGCTATTCTATTAAGAAGTAAGTAGGAATCCGCTTCTTCATGCCCTTCCATTTTCAAGGGGTAGGCCCTTCGCGGCACACAAATCATATTTTATTGTCTCACTGGCGCATTCGGTAGCCCCTTCTAGTGCGCGTACTAAGACTAAGGCTACACCCCCCTTTCAAACAGACGATTCCTTGCATCGCATCAAGAGCAAACAAATTACTCTTAGCAGGATGGGAAAGAATCCTATTTTGAAGAATCATCTTTCACTGGGGCGAAGCGCTTCAAATTCATACCCGGCAAAGCCCTATCTACGAATTCGGGATGTCAGGAATACATTGTATGAAAGTATGAGAGTATTCTCCTTCATCCCTTGCGTGGCTATTGCTTCTTTGTCTCAATCCGAACTTCATAGCTCTGAGAAGGTAAGCAAAGTGCTACAGGCCTAAAAAAAAGAAAGAACTCTCCAATTAGTGACTATACATAATTATAAATGGCACACCCGCTATCTTTACTTTGAAGATCTTTTATTCAATAAAGAAATAGGAAAGATCTACTTCAATCTCTCAACAGCGGTTGGGAGAAAATCAGATGATAATCGTTACCAATCCTCAACTAGTTCTCTATTCTTCGAATCGAAAAACATCATCTGCCCTTCTTCTTCCAGTCCTTATCAAAGGGGTGAAACCGTCGTACATGAGTAGAATGCCCTACCAGATTCCCCTTTTCCCTTTGACTCAAAGTACTCAAAGACTTTTCTAAAAAAAGATGAATAGAGTCTTATAATATATGTTTCCAAGGAGCGGTAACTAAACTGCTCGAACCTGAACCAAACCAGGGGAAAGCGCTAACTCCTGCCTTCTTCTTAGCCCGGTCCTGCCCCAATGAAAGCAAAGTGAGGATCAGAGCCTGGCCGCTCTATTAAGGTCAAGCTTTTCCATCGATAAAGGATTCGGTTCGGACAGGACTTTGTTGGTACTCTGTCTGGGATCTTTTTCTTTGACTTTCAATTTCTCCAACCTTGAGCAATCTCGCATCCAACCCCTTCTTTCTTAATGCCGATCCCCTTCACTTAACTTAATAAGTAACATTCAAATCGTTTTCTATTCTTTTTATATTAGAAAAGCCTATGTTTTTGGCTTACTTTCTTTTAGGCATAGCCCATGGGAGAAGTTGAATCAGTTTACTTCTATTTGAACTACTCCGAATGTCTTGAATCTCAAATCGGATCTAACTCTTTCTTCGCGTAACACAGCGAATGAGCCGAGGCAAGGAAGCCCAAATCAAACTGGGGAGATCAAAATGTATCGATTTCCCTGGCAAGAGCCAGCTCGGACGGAATGCTTTCGGCTTCAAATGCGGAAGCTCCTGACTCGAGGAAAGGCTCATCATCCGATTCTGTACCATCTGGGCTTGGTTCTCTTTCCAGACTAAGTTCAATAATAGAATAAGTGAGGGATAGTCGTCATTGGACATAAGGTGCCCTTCTTTCTTTGTTCAGATATCTGCGAGTTCTGCCTAGGTTTTGCAGTAGCTGAGCTTTCTTTCTTGCTTTCTGCTTATCTCAATCTTCATTTTATAGCAATATGTTTTGCTCTGCTGTGATGGACAGGGTTCTGTTTTTCAACAGTTCTTGCTACAGCGACCTCTTCAAACTCATTTCCAACCAGAAATCCGTTTTCACTGACTCACTTTCTGATTACGAGTTTATCAGTTCCGGGTGGACTCCTTTCCCTTTGTAAATCATTTGTTCTTCCTTATTGTAGAACTGTTGAAGTGGTAGATCTTATTGTAAGATATTTTTATTCGGAATTGTATCATTGATAGAGTGGATTTCAACTTCTCCTATCTTGCTGCTTTCTTTCAGTCCTCCCACTGCGTTGATGGGTCTGTGTCACCTCCAACGGTTGGTTTCCGTCTGATTGGAATTGAGTAGTAGATAGGTTTGTTTAGGACATCATTTCCCGGCCGTATTCATGACAACGGTTGCTTTTCATAGTCCAAAAAGCCTGTGTGTGCTTTTGTATTGAACTCTTTTATCCAACTAGGAGTTGTCAAATAGATTGGGAGCTTCATGTATGTCGAGTTCTACACGGATACGTGCGCAAGATAGGAAAGTCTATGTATCTCTGGCTTTCTCATCTTCTGTTCAATTGCCTTTGATTCTAAAAATCCTAAACCTTATTGAATCTCGCCGCATACTCGTCCATCGTCGCTGGGGGAATGGGATTTGCCCATAAGCTATAGGGGCGAGGTGCTTGGATTAGCATGTAAAAATAACCAACTTTCATAGTTCGACGAAGGGGTCGAGAGTGCCCTTCTATCTTGGATTACATATTTTCCAAAGCCTCATCTTTCTTAAAGTTCGTTCATACTGACTCTTTGAAAGAGAATGCATGTTCTGATGCTTGCACAGGTGAGAATGAATCTACTTCCCCTTCAACAACAAGAAGGAGAAAGTGAACAGGGGGCAAAATCCTATTTTCTGAAGCTCTTTAGAGATGAAGGGTCTGGGATATGATCACAAGGCAGCGCCATGATAAGAGAGTTGCTTCTGTTAAGCGTGAAGCTCAGGAGAAAGGTTGACTTGAACCTCCTCCAGGTTCTATTACCGGTCTTTATGTTATTTTGACTTTTTGTTTTCCGTTTGTTTGATTCATTTGGATAGATTGATTCCACTATTGCAGCGAAGGACAGAAGAGAGTAGCCTGTTGTTTAGTACGAGATCGAAGGGAAAGGAAGTACGTAGGCACCTCTTCCTTACTGAATAGAATAGGAACTGCATTTCTACCTAGCCCGGTATTAAGCACTAGCTCAATCACTGCTACAGCTTCTGACCTTGGGGACAGGATTCCACGACTCTCTTATTTGAATGAGAGCCCTTATCTCGTTGCGGTATACTTTTGCTTCGACTTCCACCACTCTTTGTCCTACTGACTGTGCTTGGACTGCTGGAGCAGAAACTAGAAAAAAATGCCGGGTCCAGGAAAAGCGGATTCTTGGTTAGCTGCTTTTTTTAGCACAGGAGTCGTAGATCAGCTGATAAACTCATTTGGAAACTGACCCCTTCAGGAAGATGAACCACAAAATCTGCATATGCACTAGCCACAACCATTGAAGATGAACCAAACCTTTCAGTTCCAAACTGTCAAGACCTTCGCTGGCCACCCCCACTCTAAAAAAAGTCAAATACTTCCTAAGGCTCTGTGCCCATAATCGTATTCCAACCAGGAGTCATCCGCACCACATACACATTATAGCTGAAAACTTCTGCCCTGTACACTGCTATTACACTGCTATTTCGTCTTGAGCCTTGACGTAAACGTAAATGGAATAACCATCTTCAAAAAAAAGAAAAAATATGAGCGGAAATTGGACCCTACCACAATCATTGCCAAAGCTGCCGAATACAATTTCCGACCACCATCTACCTAAGCAGTTCACCAATGACGCATCAAAAGGGTCAAATGGATAAAGCTAGACATTGGATGGCTCCTAAACGGGTAACTAAGGACCGGGCGGAACAGGAGGCTGGATGGAATTGAAGGGTACGAGGGATTGCAAGCTTCTCCATCCACATTTTGATTGAAAAGTTTTTTTAGGTTCTTAGTAGCAATCTAGCTCCTAATTACTTCCTATCTCTTTTTTCCTCCCAATCCCAGATGCGCATAACAAGAAGGGCGGCTGCATTCTGGCTGGAATTGGGGAATTCTTTCTCATTTGATAGAATCTTATTCATTTCGGCAAGGATCTGTTGAAGTTTGGCGGGCGAAGCCCGCTCCAAGCCCAGCTCCTGAGCCTGCGCGTCCAGGAATGACTGCGGGGACTTTTTCTTCCGAAACGAGTTCAGAAAAAGTTGCAGGTCCTCCATTATAAAGTCATGCTCCACTATGTGTTTGAAATCCAGTTTATCGGGTAATTGTAGATTAGCATTTCTATCAGTCAATTCCTTCCAACCAAAGGACCTCTAGTTTTGTTTGTATTTTTTGTTTTCACTTTTCTTTTTCCAATTCACCTTCTTTCCGCCAATAACCTTTTCACCTTCTTTCCGCTATGTGGTTAAGGAACTACCGATCACTTAGTCTACATTCCCGCTTTTTAGAATGACGTAACCTACGAAAGCTCTCTTTCGATGGCATAGTTTAGATCTTATGGTAATCTCAAGGTAGAAAAGCACCCGTATGGCCCATTCTCTTGTTTGCATATCCAAGAGGTGCTCTCTTATCCCTTGATGCTGAAAACAGAGGACCAATTTCAGCCTAGTGCAGATCTCCTTCCCCTTCCACAGTCAAAGCAAAGATTGCAACAAATCATTTCCGAATCTTGTATCGATGGGAACATATGGGACTGATGCGCGACCTGTAGACCGAAAATCCGAAGATCTCTCGATCTCGATGTACTCGATTTCAGTGGCTTTTTAGAAAGTCTAACTCCCCTTTTCATAGAATTCTTGCTCCAGCACTCAATGGTGATGATTAGCGTAGCGCATTTAGAAATCCTTCTTGCTTCGCGAAAGCCAACAGCCCTTGTGGAGTGATATTTTACTCTGGACAAGAGATTGAATAAGCAGATTCTAAGTCCGACTTCCTATTTTCCATAAGAGGAGCAGACATTGAAAGGAGTAGGAGAATGACTGCCTAGCTCACTCAGAACCTGAAGATCACATTCTTTTTCTCTTGTACCCGACCTGCTTGCTAACTCAGATGCATTCACTTGAACCAAGATGGTACCCCCCTACCCACAACATCCACTGTACACAACCCCCATACTGGGCTTTCGCACCTAACCTAACTGACAAAAGAAGCCTTTTTTCTTTCTTTTTTATGATATCAAAAATAGGGAACTACTCAATGGGATTTCCTTGATCTTTGAGTCGAAATGACTTTGTCTACTGCATGAGTCACAGTTGCTTTGGAACTCCCTCCTCCACTTGTTAGTCTGGCTTTCGAACAGCCGGCTAAGGGTTAGGGGTAGCTATAGCTCCAGGGAGGAGAACGGTCTATTCGCTTTGGTCTTCTCTGGAAGATCTATGATTTGGTAGCAGAGAAGGGTGTAGCTTGGAGCCCGCCATGTCATCAAGAAAACCTCCCTGGAGCTTGGTCATCCCAGATGAGCTGAGCTACGAAGTTTGGCATTCGTGAGGACGCAGCCGTGTCAGATCAGAAAGGGCATTCTCGCTTATCTGTATATGAGAATTGGGTCACCGCGGCAGAGCTTCAATCGAAATAGTGATTCTTTGGCCAGGTTTGCTTATCCAACCCTCGAGTTTAAGGCATCTCATTAGGTCCCGAAGAGACCAGACCTTGGGAAGGCATCACTTATGCTAGAAGGCTTCACTGCCCTCCTTACTAGCAGCCCAGATCTGTTTAGTGCTCGGCTTGATGCCATCTCAGATGTCCATTCAAGTAGCCTGCCTGACGAGGGCTAGGCTAATTTCCACTGTTAACCAAAGCGCTAATCTCTTCTAAGCCCTTACCCTGCTAACTCTTTGAAATAAAGTAAACCTCTTTCATACTTTCATATAGGAGAAAGATGAATTTTCTCATCCCAAGGGAAAATGAATGCGAAGGGGGCGTCTTAGCTACCCTTCAGGCTAATTATAAGAATAGGATGACTTACCTTTACTGTAAGGCTTTTTGGAAGCCTGCTCCGAGTAAACTCGCGATTCTTTCTTTTAGGCGGACAATTCTCTATATCGACTATCTCGAGGAGGGAATTCCTTCATACTACCACAGCCTCAGCCGCTGCAGCAGTATCCTCATCAGATACAGATTCAGATACTACTCTTTGCGACATATGTTTCACTAGCCTTCGGGTGGAAAAAGATTAGCAGTTAAAGGAGCCGCATCCAAAGCAATGAAATTGTGTTGCGGAAATGAGTATACTCTTGTGGTAAATTGACTGGTATTCAATCAATTAGGTAACTCTTAGCAAGTGCTACGAGTGCTTCGTACTATAGAGAAGTATGGGAATTTTTCCTCTTCTTTATATCACATCACAATTTTTTTTTTTTACGATTCTGCTAATCCTTATGCTCTAACTAGTCTTAATATTCTACAAATGACAGGAAGAAAAGAAACCTAAGAAAGAACTTCAAAAGAAAGGGAAAGAATAGGGTTTTTTTTATCCTTACACTATTTGATCAAGGAGAAGGCGGGGGACCAGTAAAGCATCAACCATTTCATTGAAACGGATCCATCTTTGATTAGTCCGATTCTTATATGTTGGGTGCCTCTTCCTCTTCCGCAGATTCGGATTAGTGACAAGGGACCTAGCTAGGCTCCTTGTCTTTACCCCAGAGATATCCCTGCCCTTTCGATCTGACTTATTGACTTATTTTCTAAACCACCTCTGGGCAAATGCAAATGCACATAGCTAATATGACACCCTTTAGGGAAAAATAGCGGATCTTTGTTTATCCTAAGGTTAGCTAGGTGCATTTTTCCCGCTTTCCCACCTTACCCTCAGCTTCAATGAAATCATTCCTTCTACTTCTGCGTGAGAATCTTCCTTACCCACTGCCCTAGCTTCGTCTAGGTGTGTCTATACGGAGTGATTACCTATTCCATATACACAACTATATAAGGGAAATATATGGAATAGGTAATTCTCTTCTCCTAGGGTCTTTCACTGGTCAGGCGAATCAAGGCCTTGGCGAGGCGAAGGGGTAATTCCTTCCATTGCCAGTAACAGCAATCTGAACCCATCCACATCCAATGACGGAAGTGACGCTTGCTTGTCTCGCTCTCATATTGGAAGGCTAGGTTTGGAACCCTCTCAAAACTGAATCGCTAGAAAGATCTCTTTTTTCGTTGAAACCAAGTGGGCCCTAAACCAAAGCTTTGATCGCTGCGCTCCCCCCTGTGAGTCCTCTTACCATACACCACTTCAAATAGTGACTTCCTCCCTTACTTAACATAGGCCGATTCAAATCTAAATTCAGAATAGAATGGGTGTTAAGGCAGTGGAGCAAGATGACAAGTACCGGGGACTTCCCACTTTTTTAGTTGATAGGGAGATCAAATAAGCAAGTATTTTGTATTGTTCAAGATCGGGTATGGAAGAAGCTTTAAGGGTGGAAGGAGCGTAGCCTCTGTCAAAGGCAGGCAAGGAGGTTCTGATCAAAGCTGTGGTACAGGCTATCCCTACATTATGAGTTTTTTGAAGATTCCTCAAACAATATGTGAGCAGATAGAGTCATTGATTAGCAAGTTTGGAGGTCTCGGCTTCAGGAAGTTCTCTTGTTTCATTGAAATAAGGCTCTCCTGGCAAAGCAGGACCGGATATTAGTTCATAATCCTGAGTCTTTGGTATCAAATATTTTCAAAGCTCGGTATTTCCCCATAGGTTAGGTTATTTTATAAATGCTAAGTTGGGGTTTTGTCCGAGTTACACGCGGAGGAGCCTTTAGGAGGGGGAGGCAAGATGGATTCTTGAGAAAGTACCCAACCCACGTGGTCCTTTTGGCAGCCATTTCACGGGGTGGCCACTCACGGCATCAGAGACTATTATGCTATGGCAACTCATCAATGCCATTTGAATACAAGGAATTTCGACTGAGAATGACACCTTATTCGCTCTGCTACAACGAACGAACTAAATGGCAGACCATCGAGGGTGAGGCCCGCCCTGCGTTGATAGATAGGGCTCCAGGCTGAAAGATGCTCTACAAATGAACTACAGTGACCTGATTCTCTCATACAAAGCAACTATCTTGCTTGTTTACGTAGGCAGCCCACGAAGTAAGAGTGGGTCCGGTCTAAGATCTAAGAATTGTATAGAAGGATTGGAAATTAGGGAAGTACAATGAGACTTAATTACTAAAGGATATTCCGTGAAAGGTCAAAGTTTAGACGATGGGATTGTGACCGTAAGGAGGATGGTTTCATGATGCAGTAGGCACTAGTGTTGAACTCTGGCACGGTTGTAATGACTCGATAAGCTTTCACTTTAAGGCACGGAAGTTGGTTGGGTAATGAATTGTGATCCTGGGTACAATCGGCTGATGGTTCATCTTGCCAGGAAGGGTCAAACTCTTTCGGATTTGATAGAATTAAGGCTACATTATAGGGCCCAAACTATTACCGTTTGTATATAGCTGTCATTCATTGTCTCACTTTCTATACTTGTACCAATATACCAAAAGAAGGATTGAGCTTGATGGTGGACAGGTGGGCGAGAGCGCTATTGTAACAAATGCAGTGGAGACTGCACTGATGGTTGGTTATGCTTTAAGTGAAAAGTGACAGGGGTTTGACGATCAAACAAAACTAGAGCCGAAATCACGCTGTCAGGTTGCTAGCATTGCGTTACGTTACAATGTCTGAAGGGAAAAGAAAAAGGGTACTATGTATTTACTTACATTACAACATGAATTCAGAAGAGAGGTTGAGCATGACGGGCATACAATAGGTGGTGGAGATCCGGGCGCATAGCCAACCTGCAACATGGATTTCGAGAGAAGGGCACTGGTAGTTGCATCAGTAGTAACAGTATCTAGAGGCAATCTTTATCTTGTTCATTGAGCTCAACGCTACGCCCCTTGGCTAACTCTTCAATCAAGACAAAAAGTCAGTATATGCTTCACACATCTCATCGGAAGTGGGATAGAGCAAATTATGAGATCGAATGTCTCTCATTGTGGTATTGATTGAAAGCTCGTACAATCTACGGTTCTGGGCATTCATCTAATATCCGGATATTCAAAGAAAGTTCTTGAACAAGATAGGCCCGGCTAACTATCAATGGAAAGAAAGAAGAAAAAAAAGGATTGTAGGCTAGATTCAAGGTATGCCACTTGATTGATGGGGTTAGTGTTCAATCTAGAATGACTCTATCTTAGACTTATAAGAGAAAGTCACTCGAGTGAAAAGAAAACGAGAGGGGAGATATTTGAGATCTACGAAGACCTTTCACTCCGAAATCATTCGTAGAAGTCTGGAAGACTGACTACCCCCAACCATTCCTTCCCTGCCCCCGAATGGATAAGTAGTGGGTTCGTACAAGGTAGCATTCTATGGGGAAGCCTATTGCTTCTTTCTTCTGTCCCCGATATTCTAATGATCTGATCCGATTTTCCCTCTCAGCTAGCCCCGCTCCATCCTTCGGCCCTTCCCCTTTAGCCTAGCCCGTTGGATAGATTTACCAGTACAATCCAATCTGCCTCGATAGAACAGAGCCTACTATCCACAAGCCAGTGGGCTACACCAAGTTTCGGGGCAGGAAACCTCTCCTAAACCGTCTAAAAGACAAGTCGTTTTGTCATGTCAAAAGGGTATGGATGACTCATTTAGGAATCTAATCAACATGCGAGCTTTGTTGAAAAGTTTCGTTTTATCCTTAATGAAAATGGGTCTTCCGATAGACGAGAAGACTCGGTTACAGCATCCGACTAACCAACTATAGCTGACCCAGCTTGAAGGGCAGGTTTAGATCCGCGTGCCGCTGCTCTTCGAGTTTTGGTTCCGAATGAAGAACTCAAGCTTTCGATTGACTTTGTGTTCAGTTCAGTGAACCGATCCTGCGACCCGGTTTTTGAAGATTAGAGCCCCTTATCGTAACGACGAAGCGCGATATACGCCGCGCATTTAACATAATGAATCACAGGCCGTAAGCTCCTTCCTACCTTACCCATAGCTTTTCCTTGCCTTTTCCCACCCAATACTAGTTCTTCTTATCTTTTCTTTCTTCTTTCTTATCTTTTCTTTCTTCTTAATGGTCCTATACAGGGAGTGGGCGAACCCTTTCGCAAGGGGCACGAACGTTCTCAAATAAGTAAGGGAAGCTCTAGTTCGTTAGCAAAAAGAGTCTCTTTTAGAAAGGTGCAAAGCATTCATTTCATAAGAGAAGAAAGTGGTTAGCCTTAGCCTAGAGCCTAGGGCAGATTCAAGGTATGCCACAAGGCTATCCGAGTTCAAAGGTTTAGTTGCCTATCCCTGTCTTCATTGAGATTGGGTTGGTGGTCAGTCAGGAAAGCCGGGTGTGGCGATCCGATCAACGAAAATCAAAAATGAAATTACATAGATAAGAAGAGAAATCGTTCAGTAGGCTAATCTTGACAGTTTCATTTTTCGATGGAGAAAGCGGCAGGCCCAAAGAGCTCTACAGTAGTGCCTTGCGGGGTCGTAGAGCTGGTAACCCTCGTTCGCCTAAGATCGAAAATGCTCTGTCTTTGATTGAGACTGAAAACAGATATATAGTGTGTGTCCCGTGATTTGTTTGTAGTCAGTCTTCAAAATGTCCCAGGAATGCCCAAAAGTCCCATGTCTTTCTTGGTTTCATTTCTCCTTTTCTTTTTTATACGAACCAGCGGGCTGTGCATTAACGTTCAGCAATGAACCAGGTCACACCGGGACCTGCTGCAACTACGAACTTAACAGGAAAAACAAACAACTAAAGTATAAGATTTTTATGATAAAATTGGTGAAAACCGTCAAGCTTTTGGTGCCAAGCTTCCCAACTAAAGGCACTAAGCTGGTGGGGTGCTTGTTGATCACGAATCCCCTCGCGTTGCCGGCTTTCGTAAAAGCCGTTCAAAACTATACTTTTGATAATTCATTGAACACTTCCGCACTAGTTCCTACTTGTTTGGTTCAATCAGTTCGTACGACTTCTGTTGTGAATTCCGCGGTGTTCCCCCCATTGGTTAATGATAGTCAGTGTCGCCTACCTGTATTTCAAGATTGTCCGTTGCGCCCACCTTATGTTCAAAAGAGTCCATTGCACGCTTGTATTAACAATCATTGGTTCCGCCCGTGTATTACAACGCATTCGTTTCGCCGATTGGTTACATCTTGTGAGTTGGGCCCTGTGTTGCATTCATCTGTGTTCGGCCTTCCTTCTGCTTCTCGTGCTTATTGTACTGACCCTGATGACTATGAAGAAGATGAAGATGCAGAAGAGGTTCTGCCCGTTGATTCCTCGGATGACGAGGAAGATTCCGGTCAGCCCATTTCTTCTGATTCTTCTCGTCCCATGTACACGGAGGAACAGCTGGCTGGGGAGTCTTCGGGCTCAGAAGCTCATTCCGAACCTTCGGCTGACTCATCGTCGGCGCCTTCAGCCCTAGACCTTCGTAAGGACGAGCTTATTCAAGCGAATTTGCGCCTTAGAAAAGGTGATCTCGCAGAAGGCCAAGCGGTCGCGGAAGTGCGAAAAGCTGTGGAAATCGACTTGGGGATAGAAACCAAGCAGGAGGAATTCGAGTTGATCCGGCAGATGGAAAAGGAGGTGGGTTCGTCGAAAAATGAACAATGCCCCGCGACCAATTCCATCTTCAACGAGATCAAAGATCACCAGGGTAAGCACCTGGATGGTCTTGGAGGGGGGCACCCTCAGTCAAAAGACGAGAGATGAGTTATGTATAAGAATTCATGATCTCATACATAGGTCGTTCCTTTCCGTTTTCGTTTGCTCCCATGCCTTTTTCTTTCTTTGGTCAACAACCAACCACAGCTCTTTTTTTTAGTAAGAAAGTCTCTCTGGTATCATGGAGCAGAGCGACGAAGTCAAT
>BDMB01000181.1:135535-146012 GCA_016859785.1 Macrotyloma uniflorum
GGTATCATGGAGCAGAGCGACGAAGTCAATCCTATGCTATGATGGCTTTGGTCTTTTTCCCATGCATCCTTTCTTGGTTGGTAAACCGGCGCTATCTTACAGCAGTGCTGGATTTCTTTTGATCAATAGAACAGGAAGAGGATCTTGAGTATATGCTGTTATGAAAAGCTCCGTCAGAGTTTTAGCCGCTAAACTCAAAACTAGATTGATGGGTTGTGTTCGAAACATTCAAACAGAATATACAAAGTCATTCTGTCTGAATGTTCTTTGTGTCATATTCTGTTATGGGATTCTATTTTGTGGTTTTCTAATGCTTGATGGTCACCTCGATTGCATTTTAAAAGTCAAATTACTACTAATGATCAGTCAATCTTCGGCCATCCATTTTTGCTTTTTTGCTAATAATGATTGAAGCCGCTTTCAGGCATTTTTTGATTTTTTTTGATATTGGAATTCATGTTCGTAAAATACCGCGGCGTTTTTCCATTCAGGATTGGCTTTGTTGTAATCCTTTTTGCATTGCCAATGATTTGCGAAGAAATTATGTATGTTATGGACCTTTCATTTGGTAGTGCTGCTTATCTTTCTCTATCTACTTCAATTCTTTTTCCATCAATTATGCCACGTTGATTGTCAAAAGAATGAGTCCTGTTCTACCAATCAAAAATCACTCTTCTTTTACTTACTTTTCTTTCTCGTTTTTCTATATTTTCAAAGTGATTTGGATTTGAGGGAAACGGAATTTCACCTAAAAATTGTTATGTTAGCGTCCAGTTCCTTGCTCATCTATCTATGCTTGTCCACGACACCGGCTTAGAACTTCTAATAACATCTTTTTCCTATCTTTTCCTAAATATTATATATAATATAATAGGAGCAGTCATTGCGGATCTAGATGTATTTTTCCGATGTACCATGCTTTACGTGACTATCCAAAGTTGAATCGGAATGATTTTGTATTTAGTTAGTCTCCTTACGAATGAATCACTCACTTGTATTTTTCATAAAGTAAAACTCAAGATTTTGATAAGTAAATTAGTCTTTCTTTCCATTACTTTTCATTCTATCAATTTTCATTCTTTTTGGGTCTCCCTATGGCTTCCAACTTTTACATTCCAACTAATAGTTTGATCTATTCTTTTTTGATAACTAAAAACCCCGGGTTACAAACTTGAGAAAGGAAGGAAACCACCTTTCTTTCAAGGTTTGTACTCTATAGTTGTGCCACTTTCATTTTTCTTATGAATCCGCCCACTGCTGTCATCTTAATGATCAATCCTTTTTTTATCAAAAGCTTACTTGCTCTCATGAAAACTGTGGGCAAACTACGAAGCGTCCTGGGGTGTCTTTTTGTTTTTTTGTTTCTAGGTTTTTTTTCATTTTTGATTTGAGACGTAATATTTATTATATATTATATATCGCGTATATTATATAGGGGTACTACTCCGGATGTTCACTTACCAGCTGCGGTTCATTTACATTCAGTAGCCGAACGAGTTTTAGTGTGGACAACATTCACTGGCAAAACCATATATATATAGATCTCGTCAATTGGAAAACAGGTAGTTTGAAAAAAAAGAAACTGGAAAGAATCGCATTTCAAGTGTCTAAGAGGGCCATCACATATCGTATCAAGAGCATTGTTTGTCTCTTGGGTCGGTCGATTCCTGCATAAAGGTAGGGCTGTAGCTTTACCCGTTGTCAGAATCGAATGTAACCTTCCGGTGAGGCCACCCCATCTATTCTTCATTTTGAAGGGTGGGGTGGGAAAGGAGAGAGGGAACGCGGGCTCCTTTCGACCAGATTACTGTAGCAAGATCCAAAGGAAGATCGGATGGTAGCTGGAATGATGTCATAGACGAATCATTAGAAAGAGTGGCTTGAAAGATGAAGCAGTTGGCGATGGCATCGGTGTGTTGCAATCGAATTCAATGGTGGAATTGAGCTTGTACAGTCGGCGGGTCGCGAGTACCCTTAAGAGTGATAAATTTGCTACCAAGATCCAATTGAACCGTGGACGTGCTGTGACCACTCCCCTCCATAACCCTCAGGGATGGCATAGGCTCAACCGGTCATTTCAAATGAGTGGCGAGACGTGGCTGAATGAAAATGTCGGAACTTTTTTGAATCAAGTCCAATTTGCACTGTAAGGCCACCGACGGACCTAGGAGGGAGGGAAGGAAAGGTAAAGCTGGCGGAGACCCTGGCTGAGTAATTGACTGAGAATGTCAGTCAGTGAGGTTCCTGGTATAGTGAAGTGATAAGATCCTTTACTATACCAGGAGGAAGACAGGCGGGGATGAGCTGAACGAGAGCGAGGCTAGTCTCAGCGGGAGGGCTGTCGGTCTGGTCCCATCTAAGACATAGAAGGACGAAAAAGGGTTTTGAGAAGAAGCTCTTCCTGAAGTGAATAATGACCCAATAGATATCTTGTCCTGCAGAGATTGGCTCTATTATATAAGTGAGTAAATCAAAGCCCTTTTTCATGCACGAGCATCCATCGCAGACTGGCCCCTTAAACAAAGAAGGAAGAAAGTCTTGTACGCATTTGAGAATTGTCTTTTTCCTTTTGCTAACTCATTTGTAAGTGCTAGTTTCAGGTTCCACCTAACCCAGAATCAAATAGAATTCAATCGCTTGCCCTGGGCTGAGGGCTCTATCAAATAGATTCAAAGTGGGGATCAAGCCCCTTGAAGCTCTATTGGTTACCCACTTTTCGGTTTTTTCTAATCACAATGGTGTAGTGTAAAGGGGGCTCTTCCTCCCGATGAATTCCCGAAGGCGGCTGGGCTTAAGCCAAGACTCTTTTTGTTCTGTTTTCTTCTCTTAGTCTGGTGAATTCATTTCTTCTTGGTACTCGTTGAAGAATCTAGTGCTTGCATCCGCTCAAAAGCTCTATCAACGGAATGAATTCATTCAAAGAATAAAGAAAAAAAAAGGCGTCGATAGACAATAGACCAAGGAGCGAAAGCCACTCAGTTGATTGCTAAATCTCTAGTTCGTGAGAAGGATTTGCTGCTTGAATTGATAGAGGAATAAGACAAGGTATAGCCTTATTTATTTATCTTTTTTGTAATGTAATAGGAATGGAGTCTCTTTCAAGGAAACTCAAGCAGGAAGCCAGAACGAATCCAAACTTCAGTTATCATAAAAATTGCAGAAAGAATGAGATGAATCATCTTTGTTTTGCGGATGATTTACTCATTTTCTGCTCAGGCGCTGAAGATTCCATTGCTGTGGTCAATCAATGCTTCAAAGAATTTTTAAATGTTTCTGGTCTGACTGCATATCCAAGAGTACAATCTACTATGGAGATCTTTCTGATGCTGCAAAGTGAAAGATTTCCAATCTAATTGGCTTCAATGAAGGTAAAATGCCAATGAAGTACCTGGGATTGCCAGTCCTTCAAAGCTCTCAGTTAGTAATTGTTTGCCTCTAATTGAGATAATCAAAGCTAGAGTACAGAGATGGACTGGAAAATACCTCTAATATGCTGGACAACTGGTTCAGAGTGCCCTCTTTAGCATGCAAGTTTACTGGAGTACTGTGTTCATACTGCCAGTGCAGGTTTTGATTTGAAGACAATTGAGAAGATCTGCAGAGGGTTCTTATGGTCTGGTCCTGATATGGTTAAGAACAAAGGGAGGGAATGTTGCTTGGAAATTGGCTGCCCTTTCAAATCAAAGAAAGAAGGTGGTTTCGGGCTTCATTGGTGGAGTGGAATAAAGCTGCTATGTTGAAGCATATCTGGGTTCTGGCTGCAAAAAGTCCTTCTATCTAGGATATACATACAATGCTTCTCAAATCAAAAATAGGAGCATTTTTTTGGTGTATTAAACCACCAAATCATGGTAGCTGGGTTTGTAGGAAACTTTGACAGGTTAGAGAGTTGGCTATAAGATATATTATACATGATGTTGGCAATGGAACCAATACATCTCTCTGGTATGACTCTTGGCTGCCTATAGGTTCTATAGTTGAAAGGTATGTATGGTGAGCAGATCATAGGGGAGTCTGGTGTTCCCAAAAATGTAAAAGTTGCAGACATACTTTAGAATTCCAGATGGTCCCCCCCTGCAGCTGCAAATCAAGATCTGCAAGAAATTGGGGAGTGTATCGGAGCCATAAGGCCCTTGAACAGTGACCAAGAAGAACGGGCGGATTCGGGTTTGCATTGACTTCAGAGACCTTTGAAAGCCTTCGATTCCGCTTCTGCAGCAGTATAGTTTATCGGTACCTTACCTTGATGCCTACAGCTCAATTTGTTTTCGAGTGAGGGCAAGAATCCGTGGGGCAGCGATTTTTCTTTTGGTTGTTCTTGTGGCGTCGTCTCTGGGCGGCGCCTTCGGAGTCCGATATTGCCGAAGGACAGTGTGGACCGCAGCTCTGCCGCAGAAGGGGAAGATGTTGTTTCCGACCAGAATGCCGATTCCGCCATCCGGCCCGAGCCAGTGCCACAATCTCGCTTCCTCGGGGCCGGAGCTGCTAGGTTTGAAGCGCCTTGTTCCATCCGGCGCGAACCCCATCCATAACTAGTATAGTGTAGATGTTATGTATTTCAATAATGAATAAATGTACGAATCCACCAAAAATAATGAGCAGACCCGTTTGATATGTGGGTTCATTTCATAATGTATTTTTTTTTTTGAAATAAAGAAGCGCGTTTTTTTTTCTCGGTTGATGGATGGATAAATGCCTACTATTCAAGTTGAGTCCCAAGGCAACTCGTCAAAGGCTTCTCCACGATTCAAAAAGGGACTCATTTCAACATCGACTTGGATGGTTAACAAGGATGGTTTATAGATCCTGGATCGGTAAGGGCTTCCACAGTGGGAAATTTAGAAGACTGGGGCACATAGCATTGACTAATGACTAAAGCGAAAAGGGCTTCAGAAGAAGCTTTCCAAGGTATAGCGTATGTAGCGGAACAGCACTGAATGAGCCAGGCTCGAGCCCCGATTCCCAGTACTATAGGGAACAAGCGCATGCATTTGAAGTTTAGAAAGAGCTTTGTAAGCCTGTGATGAAACTTCTATTGATAAAGAAGAAAGCTCAAGGAAAGAGTCAAGCCACAGCTTTCGTTCCTCAACCCGTGAATCGATGAAATGACAGAGTGGAAAGACTAGTTTCGGTCAAAGAAAGAGGTCGACGAAGCCAGAAGGCAAACCGGTGTAACTCCTACAGCCCTTGTTGCTTTAGTCAAAGAAGTGCCCTGCAGCGGATCGAGTTCCATACCAGATCAAATTCATGGCACACCAGAAGAAGAAGGGCTGCTAAGCCAGATAGAAAGCCTTGGAACACCAAGACAGTAGCAAGTGCGGCTACTCTACTGGAACACGATAAGGCGATGGTACAACCGTGGAATAAAAGCTGTGCCTCGACAAGAAGCCTCGCATCTAGCATGTGGATTCCAATTCCAAAGCTGTGACAAAACTGTGGGTTCATGACCTGCTTGACGCCTATAGTTTACAAGTCTCGGGCTAAACCAGAATGAATCCAATCTGGGAAAAAACTCCTTACACGGGGAAGTCCAAGCTGGGATTGGGGAATCAGAAAGAAGTCACAGTCCGGGTGGGAAACTCTTCGAGCGGATCAAGCTCTTCTTTTCTTCTTTTATTACGAGATCCGGAAGTAGAAAGAAGTTGTATCGGAAAGGTGGGTTAGTCGCCTAGTGACATCCTAAATCCAATTACTTAACTCCCTTTGAAAGCTGGGTCCTCTTCAGGGCGGGAAAAAAGATAGTATATAATAAAGACAAGGGGATAGCTTAGCAGGTAGGTACCACTACCAACTACCTTAACGAAGGAAAGCAACTCGACAACAAAGCCCTTATTGTCAGAGGATTACGGATATTCATACTTTCACGGCATAGCGGAAGAGGATCCTCCTTTACACGGAACGAGAGGATAGGATATTAGGATTGGGCTAATCGATCAATAGCAAATGACGCAAGGCAGTCAACTCTCATTGAAGATGATGAGCCAACAACAACTACTAGCTCCTCTATCGGTGGGAGTTATGGCTGATTACGATTGAAAATACATATCATATAGTATAGTGGAGGGGAGAAGACTCATTTTGAATTCTATTATCTATCTAGGGGGGGAGCCATTGTGAAGCCTAGAGAGGCGGAAGCGGCAAATCGCTTCTACCGAGTTCCACAACAGCAGCTTAGCTTAGTAGCTTAACTCTTTCTACTGGCGTGGCGCTGGACCTACGAAGACTAGTTATCTTGTCCTTCTGGAGTAAGCCAAAAAGAAAGAAAGACCACCAAAAGTCACGACCACCAAGATACGCATAGTGATTCGATCTTTTGATCACCCATTTTTGGAAAACCATTTTGGGGGGCTTCAGCCTTACACACGGAAGATTGGATTGCCTGAATCACGAGTCTTATATACTGTGTTACGATCACCTCATATTGATAAAAAGTCCAGAGAACAATTTGAAATGGAAATAAAGAAAAAATTTCTGATCATAAAAACAGAAAAGCATGAATTGCGCAAGAAGTTATTTCGGTTAAAACGCCGTGCGACTCGGAGGACATAAGACTTCTTGGTCAAGCCAAAATGCCGGCAGAATGCTCCTACCCCACCATGCCTGGCCCTTTACCTTACCTTAAGAAAGAAGAAATGGGGGTATGAAGCGTGGGAAAGAATGAAAGAAGTGTCTGATACAACAGGTAACCTTCAGGAGTGGCGGCAAAGCTCTTGATTGATCAACGCGAGTGAACTGTGCTTAGACGCTTCGTAAAACCGCACCGATCTACGAGAGGAGCTGATGGATGAGTGAGTAGGCTTCCCCTTGCGATTTACGGAATGTGATCTGGGACACGATGGGGGTTTGCGTGCCTCGGTAGGAAAGAGATCACCGGAGTATAGCACAAGATCGCCTTTGTTTTCTTGCTGCCATGGGGTCGACCTGTAAACAAGGTAAACCCAATGGGAACCAAAAACGGGAGGGTACCACATTGATTGACATTGGGCAGAAGACGATCCAAAAAGCGAAGGCTCACCCAGCTGAGATCGGCAGTGAGGGATGCTTACCTTCTTCTTAGAGAAAGGGGAAAGGGGCAACCTATCTTACTAATAATAAAGGGGGTGGCATCGACTGGGGTTTTACACCCAGTTGGTGTAAGGGATGAATCACCCTTTGCGGTCGGATTGCCAGAAATGGTGCCGACTGTCCATGAGGCGAACAATCGGTAGCGAGATACAGATCCGGAGAGATCTGGGTCTTCTATCTCAACATTTGGTTGTTTAACCTCACTCCACGACACATGGAGTCCTATTTGTTTGGTTTGGTTAACTAGGTGCCCCCCCACGACTGATGCGACATTCAGTCGTTTAGGCGAGTTTTGGTGTTTATTAAGATAAACCAGTTTGTCAAATGAATCCGGTTGGATTCGCAAATGTCTTATACTTGAGTATTTACATTTGAGGGCGGTGATCTGGAAGCCATCCCAGTGGAGGTTAGTCCAATGACTGACTTCTGCATCAGGTACCCAAACCGGATAAGGAAAGACATGAAAATTCATTTTTCCAGGTATTTGTTTGACAAACTGTTGTCTCTTAAGACCATCAAATGGCACAAGATTTTGTAAAATATTCTTAGTATAATACTAAGAATAGCTACCGACGGTCTGACCAAGGAACTCTGTATAGGAGCATACCTCGTAGCCAGGTAATTCAGTGAAACCGACGATCTGGCCCTCTGTTTACTGCTTTCTATCTAAAACAAGCAGCTACTTGCTGTAAGCAAGCGTATGCAGGGGTCAGTCGCACAGTTTATTACCTGTGCCAGTGTCTCTGACGAGGTCAGGATACCCTAAGATTCTACCTTCCTTCCATCGCAAAATGATTATGAAGAAGGATCAGAAGGCCGACTTATGGGTTCATATATATCTGTCTTTAGTCTTTGTCGGGCTATTCGCCTGGCGAAACGGATTGACAGATCGATATTGAAATCGATAGTCACCCCTTCCACCGGTCTGCCAAGACAGTCTCAATTCAAAAATGAGATTGTCGCTTTATCTAAAGACCTGATCCTAAGGTACTGTCCTAGTTTTCTCTCAACTCCCTTGTGTCAGGGGGTACGTTGGGAGCCAACTTGGAAAGCGAGACCTTCGTGGAGGCCGTAAAGGTGAAAAGACGCGTGGAGGAATATTCTACCCTACCATCTGCGTCATGAAATCGTTTGGTTTGTACATAAATAGCCATTGTGACTATGATGCAGGGTTTCCTCTATGGTCCCCTATCCGATACCCTTATGACCAAAAGAAGAGATATCTCCATGGTCTACAGAGACCGCTGAGAGTACCATCCACTCTCTTTCGGGTCTAGACACTTCGGTGAGTCTATTGACTCAGGCTCCCCTGGTAGACTATCGCAATCTACCGAGGCTGGCGCTGGTAAGAGACAGATATTCGCCATAGGTAACTTTGTGAATCAAAGGGTATTGAAGCCTCTTCATGATTTCCTCATGGACACGCTTCGGTCTATCCCAATGGATGGAACTTTTCATCAGCTCCGACCGTTCGTTGGATAGATGAAAAGGTTTCAGTAAGGTTTATTCTTTTGACTTGAAGTCTGCCACCGAACCGATAGGTGGCCCCTCAGTCTGAAGACTCACCTTATTAGAACTTGATTTGGTCAGTCTGTTGGAGATTGTTTAGATGCAATCTTCAGCAGATCTATGAAGTACCCTTTCTTCGCTCAGTTCGAGGTGTCGTATTCTTTAGAGTAGGACAACCTCTTGGCTTTCTGTCTTCTTGGCCTCTCTTCACTTTAACACATCACTTAGTGATGTTTTATTGTGCAGAGAAGGTGTACCCAGGACAGCGCTTGACTAGGTATGCCATTCTTGGAGACGATGTTTGTATCGCCGACGAGAATGTGGCCTCTCTTTATCGCCAGACAGTCAATGATCTAGGTCTCGCAATAAGAAAGGGGGTGAGATAGGCGACAGGTAGCTTGCTTCCAAGCCGGCCCGGCCGCGAGGAAGAGATCTTTGCCGGTGCTTACTTGGATCTCGGGTGACGGAATAAGGCGCCCAGAAGCGACGAGCAGTCGCGGTCGAAGCTTGGCTCTAGGCGATAGGCTAGCAGTAAGCTTGGCTACAGCGAAGCGCTTACCAAGCGCGAAGGATTCGTTCCTCTCCCAGCAAGAGGATGCGCGCCTTCACTTCAAAAAAAGAGCTCACGCGCTTGACTTGACTTTACCAAGGCTTTCCCTGGTTCGTTCAATAGAGTAGGGGCTCGTTAGCTCTTTGAAGTGAAGGGTTTGGGTCGAGCTCAAACCTTAGCCACTTGAGCCGTATGCGGGGGAACTCGCACGTGCGGTTCTTAGGGGGGAGAGCTAGTAGGAACCATCCTATCCCAATAGCGAATATTTGGAGCTCAATATGAAATCCTATTTTCTTGCAAGACCCGTTCGGATAAGGGAAAACTCCAGAGATTGCTTCGAAGTAAGATCCTTGCGTTGACCCTTTCCTGAACCAGAACCGGGGGGGAGGGGTTGAGAGGAAAGAAAAGGGGATCCAAATTTCCCATCAATCAATAAAGTGAGGGCTTTCCGGACCTTCCCCACCCCTCTTTCCATTCTTCCTTCCCCTCTCACTCCCCCTTTTTCAAGAAAGAAGCCCCGCTCCCTAAGATAAGAAGGGGCCCCTCTCTGATAAGGAAGGAAACGAAAGAATCTCCATTTTATGACAAATCCGGTCCGATGGCTGTTCTCCACTAACCACAAGGATATAGGGACTCTATATTTCATCTTCGGTGCCATTGCTGGAGTGATGGGCACATGCTTCTCCGTATTGATTCGTATGGAATTAGCACGACCCGGCGATCAAATTCTTGGTGGGAATCATCAACTTTATAATGTTTTAATAACGGCTCACGCTTTTTTAATGATCTTTTTTATGGTTATGCCGGCGATGATAGGTGGATCTGGTAATTGGTCTGTTCCGATTCTGATAGGTGCACCTGACATGGCATTTCCACGATTAAATAATATTTCATTCTGGTTGTTGCCGCCAAGTCTCTTGCTCCTATTAAGCTCAGCCTTAGTAGAAGTGGGTAGCGGCACTGGGTGGACGGTCTATCCGCCCTTAAGTGGTATTACCAGCCATTCTGGAGGAGCAGTTGATTCAGCAATTTCTAGTCTTCATCTATCTGGTGTTTCATCCATTTTAGGTTCTATCAATTTTATAACAACTATCTCCAACATGCGTGGACCTGGAATGACTATGCATAGATCACCCCTATTTGTGTGGTCCGTTCCAGTAACAGCATTCCCACTTTTATTATCACTTCCGGTACTGGCAGGGGCAATAACAATGTTATTAACCGATCGAAACTTTAATACAACCTTTTCTGATCCCGCAGGAGGGGGAGACCCCATCTTATACCAGCATCTCTTTCGGTTCTTCGGTCATCCAGAGGTGTATATTCCCATTCTGCCTGGATCCGGTATCATAA
>BDMB01000181.1:154218-169658 GCA_016859785.1 Macrotyloma uniflorum
TACGCTTGCATGTGTTTGGCCGAAGCCAAAAAGAGGTTGACCCACTTCATTCGCTTGGCGAATGATCTTCGCTTCGCGGGAACAACAAAAACAACCATCTCGCTCTTTCCTTTCTTCGGTGCTACCTTTTTCTTTCCAAGGGATAGAGTGGGTTTTTATAATAACCTTTCTTTTGAGGATGCCCGGGAACCACTCCTAGGTAAATTAAGGATCAAATGTTGTAACCTCATGGGTAAGGATAAGGTCATGGAATTGATAGAGAAATTCATAGACCTAGGTAGGATAGGAGAATGGATAAAGGGAATAGAGATGATGATAGAGATCATACTGAGAAACAGAAGAATTCCGTACGGGTACAACTCTTATTTGAACGAAGTGAAAAAAATGCGATCTTTGTTGTCTAATAGAACAAACACGAATACCTTAATTGAGTCGGTCAAGATAAAATCTGTTTATCAAAGTGCTTCTCCGATTGCTCAAGACATTTCTTTTCAACTGAGAAAGAAAAAAAGATCATTTCGTTCCATTTTTAGTAGAATAGTGAAGGATATTCCATTAGTAATGAAAAAAGGGGTTGAGGGGATCCGTATATGTTGTTCAGGTCGATCAGAAGGCGCAGAAATAGCTAGAACTGAATGCGGAAAGTATGGAAAAACATCTCGTAATGTATTTCACCAGAAAATCGATTATGCTTCTGCGGAAGTATCTACTCGTTACGGAATCTCAGGTGTCAAAGTGTGGATTTCATATAGTCAAAAAAAAAGGGGACGTGCTATATCCGAAACGTACGAAATTTAGGAAATATCGTAAAGGCAGATGTAGTAGGGGTTGCAAACCAGACGGAACAAAACTTGGTTTTGGAAGATATGGCACTCAAAGTTGTAGAGCTGGGCGTCTTTCATATCGAGCCATTGAAGCAGCGCGTCGGGCTATAATCGGACACTTCCATCGTGCTATGAGCGGACAATTCCGAAAAAAGGGTCAGATATGGGTCAGAGTTTTCGCAGATATCCCTATTACCGGGAAACCTACAGAAGTCAGAATGGGAAGAGGAAAAGGAAATCCTACGGGTTGGATTGCTCGTGTGTCCACGGGACAAGTCCTATTTGAAATGGATGGTGTGAGTTTGTCAAATGCTCGACAAGCCGCTACATTAGCGGCGCATAAACCATGTTCGTCAACCAAGTTTGTTCAGTGGTCGTAACGTAATTGGTTAGTGGGGAAAAACCAGGCCGGGATTCAAAAGATTTAGGCGAAGGGTTTTTTCCTGAACGAGGGAAGTGGAAAGACACTAAGGGAGAGGGATATACTCCTTTGTTTTGAATCGCCGAAATTGTACGACTGTTCCAGGCGTACGACCCGGATACGTGACGGTTTTTTTAAGGTACTCTTTCCTGTGATTGTATTGGATATTCATATTTATGATCACAAGGTGGTGCTTGGGCAGGTCTTCTCTGATTACGTTCGGACGTGACAGGGAAGCCTGGAGGTCCAGGGACATAGCCGACCTATGCATTCCCCATCCAGCACTTCACCGACGAAAGAGAGGGGAACGCAGCCCCCGCCGCCATATGAGTCGGAGACTATTATAGTTTGACTCTTGTGGTAAATTCCATATGTCTTTTTTTGTTTTGGCGATAATAACTTCTGGGAGGGTGAATCCCAGGTTCCACCACAAGAAAGAAGGACAATGGGTAGTTCCCTACGAGGAAGTGCTGCCCCAAAAAAAGGGACTACTCTACATCGGCCGGGATTGGACACTAGTCCTTCAAGTCTTCAAAGATCGGATTCAATCGATTATTCGCATTCAACTTGAACAATTCTTGTGACAACAGAAGGAATTCCTTCGTTCCCTTTCTCAAAGGCAATAGGAAGATATCGATTTCGAACAAAAAAAAAGGCAATCTCGAGTACAAGCCAAGGAGAAAGACTGCCATCTCAGGCATACCATCGACAGAGTCAGGAAAGGACAGGCAGAAGGCGCGCTAATCAAATCCTCTCTTTCAACTCTATCCCTTCTTGGTCCCAGCTAACCAAGCTCATTCCCAGCTCCCTATGAGCTCAGAGTCGCTAACGCTAAGAGGAAGAAGAGCAACTTCCATCATTCCCATAGTAACAAGGGAAACCGAACCCAAGTGAAGTTAAGCCGAGTCCTTTTCTTCCCCACTGCTTCGACTTCATTCATACACTTGTCAGCTCTGTTAGCGAAGGCAAGGTGTGAAACGTTGTCTCCACTGCTCGTGAAACGGAGGAGACTCGGTCAGTATAAGGAATCTTTCTCGAGCTCAGGTACGGGCGACTCAGTCACATGTGCTCGACTGAATATGCAGCTACGGAACTGCTAAATCCCTCGTGAGACTCCAGTTCCGGTCAATCGTGCTTGTCAGCCTTCATCACCACTGCTTTGGCGACCCGGCTGAACGAATGCAGTGACGCGACTTGTCGAGGGGTTTTCCGCAGTGGAACCTGTCAAGTTCAGTCTATGAATCCACAGTGGGACGTTCTCAATCCAAAGTGGACTTTTGGGTCAAAGCCTAGACCAAAGGTGCCTAATAGAATAGCGTAGGGAGACTAATTGGGTGGGTAGCGAATCCCATACTCAGCGAAACCAAGCCCCGGGTGGTAGCCTAATCGAAGAAGTTTAGCTTGTGCCCAAGCCCACCTTTTTCTAAAATCTCAACGTGGGATAGAGGGGGTTTAGAACCCTCGCGTTAGGCTTTCGAGTTCCCTGTTTGAGAGAGCTCCTTTACCTGGGCTCTCGACGCTTATATTATAGGCTTGTGGTATAGTTCGTACTCGTATCAAGCTGTGGTCTCCGTCTCTTTCGATTATTAGTAGGTAGGGGCATTCAGTGAGATAGAAATTCCCTGTCTTCAAGTGAGATAGAAACCTATTCCCTTTATTACTTAAAACAAGCTGACCTCCGCATTTTGATTCCTATTAAGTGAAGGGCAAGAGTGAGACTTGTCTATTCCTACTAAAGGAAAGAGAAGAGTGACTTAGCTACCAGAGCAGAAGGCCAGAAGGAATCCTTTACTTACCTCTAGGAAAGATCTCTTTACTTACGACTCTTGAACTTGAAGGTGGGCGGGAAGGAGATATTCACTGACTTAGAGCCTGTTGGAGCCTTCGGAACCTTTACGTCTATAGGGGCTCCACAGGAGGGAAGAGAGAAAATGAAGACTATTCGCCGAGAGGGAATGAAAGCAACTTCTTTCCCCCTTGGGGAAAATAGAATGAACTTGGTAAGGGCTAAATAGAGTAGAGGGGGAAAGGAAGAGATTGAACCCCCTATCTATAAAGATTAGAAGTTGGATTCCAAACCTTGCTTTTCTCTAGAATTGAGAATCTCTCCTAAATGTTCCTCTCCTCTGATTACAAGCAAGATTTGATAAGAATTGGAGGATCTATAGAGCTCGAATTCAAGGCTTGCTATGAGGCCTGCATGCAAGTCTTGAATAGATATTTAATACACTCAAAAATCTCTTGAGAATCTCCTTGCAGCGAGCGCAGTTTACTATGCGAGTGAAGATATTGTTGCGAGCTAATAGCGAGTGGACTTTGCCCCTTCCCTTTCTTTAGACTTGCAGTAAAGCTGAACAAGTTTACTCAGCTTGCACTTGAGCTTGAAGCCTTTTTTTAAATTCAATTCAATCCTAAAGTAGCATTCAAAAATCCCCAAAGCTACAAGAAAGCCGAGACTACAACCGCTACTTGCCCAATAGTACAGCGCCTTCCTCCCTTACTTGACTTTCCTAGCTATCAAACCCCTCTTCAAACCCTTGCCAGAAGAACGAAAGGAAAGATTCTCTGTGATACCGTTTGAATAACGATAATAGGCCTTAAAGAGAAAGCTTTAGCAACGCTAGGAGTTACTACTTACGCCAGCACCTTACGAGCTTACCAGAACCTTCTCCCGCAAGAAGAAGAGTTTGACTTGGACAACTTCATGATATGAAGAGCCTTTAGATGAAGAACGCCCTACTAATACAAATAAAGGAGAGGAAAGGACTCAAGATCCCGAGACAACAACGGGTGAAGGAAATAAATAAGAGAAGCCTTCCATCCCAACATTGGGCTTGATATGCTTTCTCTTCCATTTCTTGATATAGAGATTCTATTTCTTTTTAGGCCATGAAGAACGAGAGAGGAGAACGGGGGGGTCAAAGTGACGAGACACCGGGATCGCGTCGCCTTACGACACCAATAACAGTCATTTCTGATGAGGAGGAGGAAAGTCAAAGAAAGTCAAGGGGATGGAAATTGATCAGCCTGACCTTCAAGGGGGGGACACATGAAGGAGAGGAAGCTGGAAATGGGGACAAAGAAGAAGACGAAGAGAGTTCAAACTCTTTTTTTTGAGTTCTGAGGATTCAACGAGCTTACCTTATTCTTTTATTCTATTATAGAAAGGGGAAAGAATGGGGGGATAATCCATAAGATCTGGTTCTCTAATGTTGATTCTGAATCTGGCTCAATTCTTCTATTGAAATTGCATTCTTCTCAAAGAAAGATCCCCCGAAGAGTCATTCCATTGAGAGGCAATCAGAACGTCTTTCTCCCGAGGGCATGGTATGGCTTTGTTCTTGGTGTTGTTTAATAGAATAGATGTCGAGTGCCGCTTTTCCCCGTCCGAGAATCTCCATCTGCTCTAACTGGGCGAGCTAGAATCCTTATGTCAGGTTGGTTGTTCAAAAAAAAGACATTTCTTTTCTCTTTACCCTTTGCATCTTCATCTTTTCGAAAGCCTAGACCCATTCTTCTGGATCTTGATGAGTCCTAGGTGCAAAGCCTCTTCAATCAATAAAGACCTCTTTATCCTCCATTTCTCATTTGGTTGATTGAAAGAGGATAAGCGCTATCCATTGAGTAAAGGGAGGGTTTCCTACACTACAGTGATTCGGGCGGTTGGTGGCCCCTTCGAGAGTTGAGGGTCCTTGCCGCTGCATGAGTGGTAGCTCACGCTCAAAACTCCTCCGACACGAGTCCTAGTCGTTGCGCTGCGGTCCGTTTCCCGGCTTCGCTTGCGCGATTTTTTGCACTTCTTTGATTATTGGTTTCATCCCCGACCCTAATGAATCGAGTATGTATGAAGGGGTCAGTCAAGCGGTTCGGGTTCTCGGTCGGTTCCCGTTCGCCTGCCCCCCCTCATAGTCCATTAGTGGGTAGGGTGGTAAACTTAGAGGGCGCCCGCCTCCTCTTCAGACGTGTCTTCGACAACCTGGCGGTTGTTTGGTCTCCGCTTTTGGAGGCGGGAGTGCTTGGTCGCTGGGGTTTCCTTTTCCTCAACCAATTCGGTTGTGTCAGCCCGGTTGGTCTAACATTTATGAGCTGGCTGGACAAAGATGGATGGAAGGTAAGATAGATTGGAGTTCAAGTGGCACAGGACCTTCGACCATGGGGCGTATTCTACCCTTACCGACCGAATTCATTCTATTGAAGCGTAACGTAAAACTTCTCATGTTGCATTTCTTTGGTTTGGAAGTTCCAGAATGTTGTCTGTGGATTTCTAACAAAGGAAAGCCCCCCCTTTTTTTATTTTATTTATGCCATTTCATTTCATTCAAGTTCCGTGCTGCTCGCCACTCCCCGAGGCCAAGGACGGGGTCGAACCGTCATTCCAGGATTTGCAGTCCGATACATTTCCATTATGTTACCCAGCCAAACCCGCCACCTCATGTGCCAAAGTAAAACGGTTGTTCTTCCTTCCCCGCTCCCTCTTTTTCTACATATGCGGGCGGAGCACTCTATATGACCGGCGGCGGGTTACCAGAGAAGAGGGGACAACTTCTTTCTCCCTTGCCTTGCTCCATTTTCCTTTTCTGATTGAAAGTCGCAAGCCACTCCACTACTGGTACAGAGGCCAGAAGGTTGCTTCCTCCATATGTTCAGGCAAAGAACATCTAGAAGCTAGCTTTTGTCTTGTAAGCAACCATGCCTAAGTAATAATAATAGAATAGAATTTAGCTTACCAAAGCAAAGTGGTCTGACTAAAAAAAAGTCAATAAGCAACCAGTTCCGTTCCAAGTGACATGGCTTTTCACTATTCCTTCTTCCTTTCCAGAGAAGGTAGCTCATCCAGCCCAGCGGATCCATTGTTTATGCGGCAGTGCGATGCAGCTGAAAGGAAGCCCTTAGGTATAGGTTGGGGAAAACTCCAAACAAAAAAGGGCCTTCTTCTTCCTTATATTCAATATAAGTTTTAGAAAGGGGCACCCCTACCCCCTAAATTACAAGCAAGCGCGCAACGGCTGAAAAGCCGTTGTTGCTTGCTGCTTTTTTTTTTCATATTTCATTTTTCTTTCTACCCATAGCATAGGTCGGCTTCGTGCAGATAGATGTTTGCCGGGGGAGATTGGTGCTCCTGAGGTATGCCCTTCCGGCCGGTGGGTTGTTATATTGATTCTTCTCTGTCTATTCCAGTGCCCGCACTGCGTCATAAAATCTTCGTCTTCGATCTCTCTTCGCAACGCAAGAAGTCTAACAGTTTCTCTCGGCATCTGTCTTTGAAGTCATTGATCTCATATCTATAAGCAGGGGGGTCTGCGTTCACTATGAAGCCTACGCCCGTCCATTCCTTTCAAGCTTGATCCCGCCCTTAGACTCGTTACGCTGTTCGCCCACTGAAAGACTCGTTGGCTCCGCGCTCTATTCGGTCGGAACCCGGTTTGAGAACCTTCTCTCATAGATTCCTTTCACCAAGTCATCGCCAGCAATCAGCTCTTATCCCTTGGTGTGGTGTCAAAGGGCGAGTTCCTTTCTTGTCTTGCCAAAAAAGTTGCTTTATTCTCATTGGAGAAAGACTCTCCCGCGGCAAGGTTTTACACTGACACATAGGGCCAGCTGCTTGATCTCGCTTGCCGTTAGTCCGTCTAGCGCCTTTCTTTCGGTTGGGGTCCGTCCCGGGGCTGAGACCGCTCGGGTTCTATTTTTCTCGAAGGCAGTCAACGTGTCAGCCATTCCTCTCCCATTAGACTTGTAAATCCTTTGCTCTTTTTCCTTCTCTCTTCCAGTTCTCTCCCTCTCATTTTTTTGACAGGGGCGGAGAAAACCACTCTATCAATAACAAGAATACAGTAGCAATTCAGTTTCAAATGGTTTGAGCTTGGAAGCAACCTACTATCTATCGCTATCGCTATCGCTATCGATAGGCTCAAACAGACTGCTATTGGCTGCTTTGCCTATCTATTCTATTATGGCCGGCTTGGAGACATAAGAGGAAGACCGTCATTTCTATCCGGGTACGATCCTTCATTCATTCGTTGAACCTTGGGGATAACCATTAGCATTGAGGTAAATCACCACACCACCTCTATCATACGACATTACATGACGCGAGAGTGCATGGTCAACACACACCTACCTAAAGCGCCTACGTTCCGCTTGCAGCCAATACAAGCACAACCTAACTTGCACGAGATTCAACAACCGAAACTACTGGTAGTCCCGAGGGGACGGCATCCTCAAAAAAGAAAGAGTTAGCAGTACTGAACAAGCGAGTCATCGGTCGGGGGAAAGAAAAGGACCGCCTTTCAAAAGAAAAAAAAAAGGACATCGCTCTAATCCTTGAGAACTTCCTTGATGATTTAGCAATTGAGAGACGGTTGCGACAAGTCAGAAAGTGGGCCACCCGGGAACTGGAAGATAAAAAGAGTTCCTTTTGGCTAATAATAGTGGATGAAATAACAAAACTCTAACTGGGCAGACCCTTAATCACTTCTACTGGACTATGCATAGGACTACCCACGGAGCGGTGAAAAGACAGAATGTATTCCTATTGATTCTAAGGGAGAACGAAGGACGGAGTGGAGGATGGAGGCGGATCGGTTGGAACGCGGGCTAGCCGGCCGGGAGGTTCGATTCCTCCCCGATTCCTATTTACTCGATCCATTGTTCCTTCCCTTGTTCGTGCTTAAGGTTCATAGTCCTTTAGCTCTTATTACAGTGGTTGACAGTGGCTTATGAAAGTGGTACCCCTTTCTTTTATTGACTTGAAACAGTGGTTTACACAGGTTGAATGATACAAGCAGGAAGCAAACAGAAGAACCAGAGCGGGTGTAGATGCTCGGGAAGGAACGGGAGCTGAAGCAACAGGAATTGGTCAACGAGTAGGAAGACTTGGAAATTCTTTGGAAAAAGGTGGCTAACACTAATATGCCTATCAACTACTATGGTGGTCATCATCGGGCATGCACTGTGGCATGTTCTATGGTGCCTAGCCTATGCTGCTGGCCAACTACAGATCGATAGTGAGATTCTGATGCTATGCAGTTACGGATGCTCGTAATAGAGATTCTGATCTTCGTTATCGGGAGTAAGATCCAGAATTTACTTCAAGTAGGGATCCTAGTGCTAGTGGTGATCGGGGTTCTGTCTTTCGTGATCGTTAGGAAGAGCCGGATGCTAGTGATCTATATTTGTTTGGGATCGAAAGATTCTGATGTTCGTAAGCGAGACCCAGATCCTCCAGTAGCACCAGCAACAGCAAATAAGCTACCACCTTATCTTATGCAGTCTTTCGATCTTTTTGGGTTGCATGCCCAAGGCAATGTTTTTTGTAATTGAGATGGATTTATCTTCGCTATCGTGCCTCTTCCATCCCTTCGGTCCTCGCTCTAACTTAGAACTTATAGCATATAGGCTACCTACGGTTTCCCAGTAAGAACATTAAGAATAGTCCAGGATGCGGGATAAGCGCTGTTAAAGACTGAATTGCGTAAGTAAGAGAATCTTTATGAACAGCACAGCTCATCTTCCGCACCAGTAGTCAGTCTTCTCTATAAGCAATTCTCAATGCCTATAGTATCCGTCTTTGAATCAGTCTACCGTGCGTGGCTAGCTTATTGTTAATCAATAATCCCAGTGTAGGCTTTTAGACTCGTTCCGTAAACTACACTCGCTATATGTTGAAGCAATCCCTCTTTCTGAAGCATTGAGCAAGGCAAAAAAAAAAGTAAGCAATTGAAGGAAGCTTTAGAGTTCCCTGTGTTAAGAGAAGAACTTGCTTTATTAACTGCAACTATCAAACCCCGGGATTTCAGATGAAAGAATGAGTTAAGAAGAGAGATCCCATTGTTTCTAGATACCCGTGAAAGTGACTCCTTTACTTTACTTAAGGAAGGTAAGGCATGCCCCTAAGAAATCAACTTCCTATGGCAAATGCCAAAGCCAAGCTTACTGAATTGAATCTTTGAGTTTGAAAGCACAGTGGAATCTGTCCCTGCTAACTAGTTCAATTACCGAAGAGAACCTTCCTTAAAGGAGAACTGAAACGAAACTCCCTTTCAAGGGAAGACAGGGGGAGCTTGATGACGCACCTGGCTTACTCTTCGTTTAGTTACTGAAAGCGCTGATGAACGATCTTCCTTATTTTACAACTCGGATTCCTCCTTCACGGCTTGAAGCCGGATAGCTTCAAGCTTCAGGGCTCTCGGAATTCCCTTTCAAGCTTTCTCGAGTCACCCTAACGTAACGGCTAACAGAACTTGGCTAACTTCTTACTTCATGCCGTACTTCGAGTTATCCCGTCCCGAGTTCTCTCGGGATGAGCTCTTAGCGATTAGCCCAGACTGATAATTGACCGGGCCGGGAAATGAAATTCATAGAGCCCCCAAGCCTTTTTGCCGTGGATCGCCAGCTCCACGCCAACATGCTACTGACGTTTAGGTAACGCGGGTATGAGTTAGTCATCCGAGCAACTAACCTGGTAGGTTGGTTCTCTCCGTCTATGAAATCGCATTTGACTCACCACCAGCATATGAATCAAAGTAGCAGCAATTTAGGTTTCAGTGCGTAAAAGAAAGCAGCAGTTTCACCAATTGATTTGATTTACCACCCAGTGGAGGTAGTAGCAAAGTCAGTGCTTTCCCCCGATCCTGAACCGGATTCAGGACCAGCATTCTCGCCTGTTGGATAAGTCTGTAATCCGGAGGATTGCCTCAAGCAAGGGGTGGGAGGCCCTTCTCGATGTTGATTGAGAAATCCATCTCGGAGTTGAAAGGGTTGGTGTGGCCAGAAGTGAGAACTCCTTGAAGCCCTTTATCCATCTCTATCAGTTCACTCCTATTCTTCCAGAGAGGCCCCCATAGAGGAATTTGTTCACGTTCACATAAGGAAGCTTAAACAAGACGAATCCTTCCAATGCGGTCCGAAGAAGGGAAGGTCAGTCACTTGACTGTAAGAACGACTGGAAGGAGAGGACTTTGACAGCTCTATGTTTCATGAGGTCGAACTTCGAATGAGCTATACACTCTAGGAGAAAGCCACTCTACCGACAGGGTAGTCACCGACGTTCCTTCAAGGTCATGTCCACGCTCTAGTGAGTGAAGGTGTATGATCAGGCCTCCTACATGGTATCCCTGCCTTACATCAATTCGATAAGCTCTCACTAAGTAATTGAAGATAACTGGGAAACCACTGCTTGTCTTTCCTTTGAAAGACAAATCCAAGACTTCGGTTAGCGGGGAGCGCCCCTGTCCTCTTTTCTCCCCCCACCCTTGATTATATTCTTAGTCTTAGATTAGTTAGAAGCCGAACCTAGTCTTTGTGTGAGTTGTAGCGGATCACAGTGGCTAGACGCATTCCTGATTGATTCACCTTTTCCTAATGGTTTACCTTATTCACTGATTCAAGATCAGAGCTCGAAGCCTGAAAGCTTAGGTCTGAGGCTACGAGTGAAACCGCTGTCCAAATACAAACCATAGGTGCCGGAGCTGCTACAATTGCTTCAGCGGGAGCTGCTGTAGGTATTGGAAACGTATTCAGTTCATTAATTCATTCCGTGGCAAGAAATCCATCATTGGCAAAACAGTTATTCGGATATGCCTCACAGAAGACTTCAGGGCTGGAGTGAAGAGACACAAAAGCACCTGTCAGGAACTGTTTCAAAAGGACCTAGAACTACAAAAGGTCTGATGCCCACTCCCTTGAAAAGAGGGAGCCCGGCTATGTAGGCTGTGGCCGTTCAAGAAATGTAGCGGTTGCTCGACCTAAATCTGGTAAACGAGGAGAGAATTTCGTATAAGACAGCCTTTCGGCGAACTTGTCCTTTCAAGGAAGGGATCAATCGATCTCCCCGGAAAGATGAGGAAGAATAAGATATTTCTACAAGGTCAAGATACTGGCTAGCTGGCTGTGACGTAGGAAGCTTCACTAACATCTTGAGAAGATGAATCAACCTCTGTGAACGGATGTTCCAACGGTCCAAACTGCCTAGTTCGATGAGTCTTTTCGAAACTGAACTCGAGAGCAGCCACTTTCCAAACCGCGAATATAATCTAAAAATAGATATCCCATAATATTAATCTACATCTTAAGGATCGGAAGCTACTAAGCAAAGGAGGGAGCTAGCAGGGAAGAGCTTATTGAGGACTTTCTTTCTACAGAGAGCGGAGCTAGACCTCTCCCGATGGTGTGTGCTATACCTGGGGTTTCTGTCTGAAAGCAATGTTACAGCCTCTCCTTTCAGGGTCGGTTGTGAGGTAGTGCTAACTAACTCGTTCGACTAAGCAGGAGAGGACCTCTTCAGTCTATTGCTCAACGGCCTATTCGGGTTCTAGAGTAGAGAGAATTCCTATTGACTGTCTTTCTCCCCCTCTTTCAAGGGAAGTCCCTTCATCCCAGAAGTGACGTTTGACAAACCTTCCGAAAAGAGCTGAAGTAGCCATGTTTGCAGCGCTTATGCCTGCAACGGAAAGAGCAGCAACCAGAGAACCATAAGTTGGAGTGCTTCCTAACTACTTTGAAAGCCTCGTCGAAATAATATATTCCATAGTGACTCACAAGAGGAAGAAGAACCTCTTAACGAAAGAGAAAGAAGAGAAAGCAAGTACACGATAGCTATAGATAGCTCTTCCATCACCCTATAACGCACGCACCCTCTCTTCAAGTCCTTTGCTAAAGTGCTCGTTAGTCGTGCAATTCGTCGTGAAAAGAGGAAGTCTCCCTTAGCTAGGGATCTACCATATCTAGTGACAATGGTTGCTGGTGAAATGCAACCTTCAATACTAGTCTTTTATGACTATCTTTCCTCCTTTTGAATGCTTTCTTGAATTTCAAAAGAACCTAACATCTTAAGATCGGACGACGGAGTTGAACTCCTTTTAGTTTGAGGATGGATTCTCTATGAATAGAAAGATAGGACTTTTCTATCTAAACTTTAGGTTGCCACCCTCAGGAAAATGGTAGGCTAATCCATTTTATTAAAGTTATGCCAATTGAAACTCGTACCAAAAAGGGAAGGCAGGAGCGGTATAAATAAAAGGAGAAAGCCTAAAGTCTATATTTATCTTTCTCGATAACGGCCTTTTAAGAAAGCAGTTGGAATCCACAAAAGAAGACAGAAAACATGAAGTAAGGGGAAAGAGGGGAACCTAGGGAACGTCACCTTTGCCCCAGACTGAGAGGTTTAGGCTTACTTTCCCGAGGTTTCTGCCCAAAGCAAGCTAGCTAGAAGCAGAAACTCTTAAGTAAGGCCAGCTGTAAACAAAAGATTCGTGGTTGTACCAATCCCATCGGTCGTAGTTCATACTCTACCAGCTAACAGGAAGTAGAACGAGAACTCTTAAAAGCGCATCAAGAAGGAAAGGAGTTCACAGAAAGGTTGATCGGTACTACTGGAATTATCCCTTAAGGGAGTAAACAAGTATTTCAACAGGTTCCGTCTCCCATATTAGATAGTTGATAGGTATAGCCTCATCCATGTGAGTCTTCAATTAGCTCCTCTAACTGGCGAATGAAACTCCAACTCAATCTCCTGGAAAGAGAAGAGAACAGGCTGGAAGTGGGACTGGGACTAGATCCCCAAGCCCAAGACAAGAATTCCAATAGTTCGCTTTTTCGTTTTAGCGCTACTTGGATACTTCAAGCCAAGATCAGGACGATGGGTGGGAGATAGGGGCATGCATCCAAGAGCGTATTTTATCGTTGTTGCTTGTAACATTATTAACGAGAAAAAGTGGCTGGCTCTATTTTCATGCTTCATGTTGTCGCCTTCGAAATCGATGCTTAAGTCGATCCACTTGCATTGGTGGTCTCTCTCTTCCCTCATCGCATGCGCTTCGCTTCGACCAGGGTTTAAGCCTTTGATTGTCCGGTAGAGTATATTTCATCCCTCGATCTGGTCTTCTGTAACAATCAGATCTTTCACTTTATGAAAGCTATTTTATTGGGAAATAGCAAGTATCTTTTCTTTTCTGGCTGACTTACAGCCGGGAGGCCAAGGGAGGCGTTTGGTCTGCTTGTCGCATACTACTAACCTAACCGCGAGTCAATCTATCTATATATTCTTGATGGTACGAAGCCTTTTTTCAAAGCCCTTTGTTTGAAAAAAGAAGGCGGACCTTATCACTTTTTTTTTAGTTTAGTAACCTAACCCGCCAGATACAAGTTTTGCAAAGGAAAGACATTCTTCAACGAGTGAAATCGAAACAGCCGCACAAGCATACGCAGAATAAGGCACGGCATATGCATCATCAGACGCGGAAGGAATTTGATCATTTTTCTATCTTATTATTTTCTTACGTTAAACTGTCACTAGGTTAGGTCAGCCCCCATTTGATCGACGGTTTCACCGCTGACGCCGACACTGATGCTGCCATTTAGAAATCAAGGAATATGGTTACGACTTGGTTGGTGTTCGGTGAGCCGATCGGAGAATCAAAAAAGATGTTTTTGGCATTTCTATAAGATCTTTACTTTGACTATTTTCATCTTTGAGCGGATGGATACGCATTCAGTTAGCTTTCTTACAGCAGATAGGCTCACAGCGGATACGACAAGACCGCTTATTCACTCAGCAACAACAGCGCATTCAATAGCTGCATTCGATGCTTCTTCCCTATTCTATTTGTAAACAACCGACCGAGGGGAAGTAAGCAGGAAGCCATAACTGCAAGAACCACAGCGGACCGGTAGGATTGGCGAAAGAGTCTTGCAACAGTCTGTACAGGCCCCTTTACAAGCAAGCTAACAAGAATAGAGCAAGTGCCATTCTTTGACCTGAATTACATCCACTCTTGGCCAAGTTGAAGCACTCTGAAGTCATCCTCAGGGAAGGCGAGCAAGGAAAAGGAAAAGATAACTAGCTTTGGGCTTCTCCTCAGAGAAAGAAGGGACTTTCAAGTACAGAAGCCAAAGAAAGCCTCTTTACCTCACTTTGGCTGGTATACGAGTGGGAACAGGCTCAGTTCAAAAAAAACCATACATATATGTCTTTCGATTCAATAAATCTATCTCTGTTGGGAACTTTTTTTAACCAATATTTCTGTCTTTCTTCGATACCGACATTCTAAGATGTAGAGGTTGAAACTGCTTATTATATTAAGGCCGAGACAGGGCCAAGCTTCATTCCATTGTGACAGGGTGCCATCCTGAAGGGAAGCAGTCGCTACTTCCCACGGTCTAGTTGAAGCACGAGACTACTTATATCCATCCCTCTTTCATCTGCCTATAGCTTCTCTTTGAGCTCCACTACGATCCCACTTATCAAAATAAAAATGAAAATCTTGTTGAACCCGATACCCATCCTAGCACGTCCCGTCCAAGAGCACCACCCTAGAAGAAGCTAAAAGCAGGAACTAGCCCGCTGCGGTAACATCGTTCAGTTCATAGGTTTGTGATTCGAGGAGTTTTCTTTTCGGTACCCTAAAAAGAGTACAGAGTCCCTAACTACTGCTTTGAAGCCTGTCCTTTGGAGCCTGAGGCAGGTGAGTAACTGGATCTGAGACTCTCGTTCTGTGCGTGAGCACTCCACTTGCTGAGAATCTCATCTTGTTTTTCTTCTTTTTTCGTAAAGTAAGTCAGTCTTTGGTGACTTCTTTCCTTTGTTTGGCTTGAGTTCCATCTCATTTGTCAGGAGATGGAGTCATCTTGCTTAGTAAGGAGCGCAGTCCATAGAAAAATGGCCTTACTTTTGTTGTGCCCAACCGTGACTAAAGGGATCCCTTGTTGATATAGCTGAAGAGTCTCTTCGCAGCTGAAGAGTCTCTTCGCTCCTTCGCTTCTACAACTATGCCCCTACTTTCGGTACTTACTTTCCTTTCCACCTCAATCTTCGCTACTCTTACCCTCTCGCTACCTGATCTACTCCCACAGTTCGCTAACGGTCACCTGGATGAAAGGCTTTTCACGGTCAACGAAAATAGGCATCTTTCTCATCAATTGAACACCTACCAATTCATTACCCATGTTCTTTTTTTGCTAACGAGTATCAAAGCATATGGGATAACACAGGGATTGACAGACCAAGGATTCTTTGAAAGACTAGACTGAATGGCCAAAACTCCGCATCTGCTATCGTATCTTTTTCTCCCACGGATTCTCTATCTCCCACTGCACTGACTGACAGTCCTTGACTGACGGATCGACCAAGACCTATCGTGGTTAGCTTTATCTAACTCTAAAACAATCTTGACTTTACTCGAAGGCCTTTCTTTTTTTTT
>BDMB01000182.1:0-90044 GCA_016859785.1 Macrotyloma uniflorum
AAACCTTTCCGGCTCCAGCACAATCCCTTGCTCATTAAAGAAAAGAGTTTAGCGGACTCCCTTTTGTAAACTAAGCTCATGCTCACCGAGAAGGAGGCATTTTAAATTATTACAATCCTTCTCGGTAGAAGCACTAGCAGCTAAGGCCCTAGTTAGGTTCCTTTCGAAATCCTTCACGTCATCCCTTAACCTCCTCTCGGACTACTCCACCAATCCGAACTTATTCTTCCACGCAACATTGTCCATCTCCAAGGCAGCTGCCTTCTCCTCCAACTCCTTTATCTTGGCATTTAAAGCAGAGTTCGCTTCTAAGACATCTTTTAGAGAGGCATCAGCCTCCCCCAACTCGTGGCGAAGACGAGTTACCTCTCCACTTTTCTTAGACTTGGTCCACTCGGCAATCATCTGATGCCCTAATAGCAATGCTCGTGTTTGGAGCTCAACGAAGGAGTTGCAAACATCATCCCTCTCGGCCGTCTAAAAGAACTCCCTCTCGGCAAAAGACAAATTCATGCTTATTTTTCTGTTTTTTTGCAAATTTGAACCAATGAACTGAGAGGGACCAAATGAACTACTTCTCGGCGTTGATGAAATACAAAATTTTTTCGGAGAAGACTCCTCATGGTGATGCTTGCTGGAATCCTTCTCTTTCCTCTTGTGTTTTCTCTTCTTTGTCTCAATGGGCTGATAGGCACCAGCCTCCTTAATAGAGATGGTCTTGACAATAGCCTTTGCCTTCTCATCCTTTTCTGACATTTGCTTCTAGTAGAACCAGAAGACATTCTTGGACATGTTCATCTTAGCTACCATAATACCTAGCAAAAAACAACAAATTTAGCACTGTCAAATACTTTAACAAAAAAAAAAAAGAAAAATGAAACAATACTCACCATCAATATCAACAGGACCCTTAGGGGAAATAAAGCCTCCAATGAATCAATGAGTCGATAATTAGCAGGGAAGCTCGTCAAGGAGTTCTAATACTTGTCGGTTATACTCAAACATGTGAGCACGCGACCAGTGACTATATCTTAGAGGCTCCCTCGTCCAATACAGAGAAAACCTTGACTTATTGTTGTAAAAAAATTAGAGGAATATCGTCATCTTTGATGACGATTTTAAAGAAGCCACCTTTGAAATTCTTATGAGGTGGTGAAGGATTTAAAGAGGAGGCAAGATGGTTGACCAATTAGAGAAAGCCAGTTAATCTCTTCTCCTACATGGGTACTAAAATGATGAAGGAAAACTTGAGGGGTGAGCACGATTGAAAATGCTTGGCAAAGAATAAAAAAAGTCTACAAAGATGCCAAACTATTTGGATGAAGTTGGGTAGAGGCAACATTTAAGGCGTGCAGCACGTCGACAGTAAAATCGTTGAAAGGGACACACACGTGAATATCAAAAAATAAGTACAAGTACATGTAGAAAAAGTCTCTGTCAGAATCCTCTCGGCCATGACAAATATGACCAATCGACCCACATCGGCACGCTACGATCACGCATCGCCAAAACCCTCAACCAAAACATCATGATCATGAACGAACTTGCAAATCGCCTTAATCCTGCCAAATTGAGAGAAGTACTTGGTCACCCCAGAAGAGACCCACTCTTACCTAGGTCGTTCAAGAAGGTCATGACGTGACCATTCCGTTATCTCCCACTCGTCTTCTGACAAAGGATCATTAACAACCTTAGCTATAACCTCTCGGACAACAGGCTCAACAATTACCACCTCAACGAGACTCGACGATGAACTAGTACCCTACCGAGTACTCTCCCCTGCTGACGATCTTGACAACCTCCTAGAACTAGAAGAAGACATATCGAATGGAAATTTTTATATAAGAGAAGATTGCAGATGAAGCAAGGTGTAAATAACCCAGCCCTCGCTCCCCTATTTATAGAAGCTGGGAGCGGTTACCCAAGCGTCACTAGCCTCGCCTCCCCCCACACCTTATTAAAACTCTACTCAACTGCATGTCAGTTTTCAAAATCTTTTCATTCCTTCTCAGGCTCTTCATAGCCTTAACCGAAAGGTTCCTGGCCTCACGAGTCATTCGAGACTTAGTGGATTAGTGTATGAGTAGGCTATCTAGTAACCTCCCGGATAATCTTAAACTCACCTTAATTATAGATTATTTAAGCATAAATGACATGATTAGGTCAAAGAAAGCAACCAACTACTATCTTGAACTAAGTCCATCCACTTGACCCATTTTACAAAGTTATAAATAAGTAATAAATGTTAAGGTAAGCAACATTCTTTAAGGTTATTTTCACTATCATTTTTGGAATATATACTGACTTGAATGTCTGAATGTAATTAATAAGTATATTCTTTGTCGATGAATGAAAAATTTTCGATTTAGGAGTCAAGACAAGAACTTTCATATTAAAAATAAAAGGTGTGACGTAAAATTTTTTTTGAAGAACTCAATTCTAATAACAATGCTCCTAATAAAAATAAATTATATGTATAATTAACTATTAAAATATAAAAAATATAAATAAACGAAGACATTGATATATTATATATCTTTAATCAATCAGTTAAAAATTGATATAAAGTTTTATATCAACAATTTTAAAAAAGTATACCTACTAGAACTTTTATATCATAAATTTTAAAAAAGTATACCTACTATAATATTTAATTAATTATCAATACATATTCCTTGTTAAAATAATTTATTGGGTGTGCATTTATGTTTTTATCATGTTTTTAATTTTTAGTTATAAAAAAAATTATTTATTTTTATTTTATCTTCAATTTCTAAATATTGTAAGTCAGTCAAAGAAATGAAATGTTTTGTAAAAAGGTTAAAATACAATTTTCATCTCTCTATTTTTTTAATTTATTAATGTAGTTTCCTATTTTTAGAATAGAGATATTTAATCTCCTTTTTTTTTCATAAAAATTAGTGATTTTAATAATAATATAATAATCTAAATGAAGACATTACTATTAAAATATCAATGTTGATTCCAATATGAAACATTCTAATTCATGTTATACTAAGATTATGTTTTATCGTGGTTTAACGTTGACCTTCATACAATTTCATTACTTTTCTTCTATTTTTATTTTTTTACATCAAATCAAACAGAATGGTAAAAAAAACGCTTAGTTAAAGTGTGTTACTTTAAAATAAGCAAACCTTAATATTTTAAATGTCAAAATCTTAATTTCGATTATTGTCTTCAAATCATTAATTATGAAAAATTATAAGACTAAATATTTCTATTTTAAAATAAGAAGATACTTTTGAATTGAAAGTAACAAATATATCAAAATTATATTTTAGTATGAGAAATAAAATGAAAAAACAAAAAATAGAAAACAGAAACACAAGCTGAGATCTCTAGTTTTTTCAATACCAATTATTTATGTAGTTAAAATTTGAATTATTTTTTTTGGAGAAAGTCATGTAGTGTTTTATTTATTTATTTATTTATTGTTTGTGTTTGTGTGAGTTTTTTGGTAATATTTTCTTCTTTTTTTTTGGTAATATGTGTTTTTGTGACTTTACCATTTAATTATTTTCTTTGATTTTCTCTATACTCTTCCACTCTCTGCTTTTCTCCTCTCACCTTGTTGCGGGTTATTAGGGTTTAGTGAGACAGTGCCGAGGCAGTGACATAGTGTTGCTACAAATTTCGTAGTTGAAGCGAGAACTTGCCATTTCCAGGGTATTAGGGTTAGGATTCTCAAATTGCAAAAACATGGGTTTCAACATTCAACCCTATGGGATTCAATCCATGCTAAAGGAAGGCCACAAACACCTTTCTGGTCTCGATGAGGCGGTTCTCAAGAACATCGATGCCTGCAAACAACTTTCCACTATCACTCGAACTTCCCTTGGTCCCAATGGTAACGATCAAGCTTACCCTTTTTCGTTTTCACGCTTTTTAACTCACCCCGAGTGATGTTGCACCTTTGGATTCCAAAAGTTTGGATTTTTATAATGTGGGCATGTGTTCGTTTTCATGTCTGTTGATCTAGGGTTTTTACGTTATGCAGTGCTTAGAGTAAATGTAATGTGCTTGAGAATGAGTAGTTTTTGTTTTACGTTTACGAAGAGAATTTGCCAGCTTGGGTTCTGGGGAAGTTTTTTTTGTTTGTTCGTGTATGAACATGTTGCTAGGTGGTGTTTACAGAAGGAAGGGTTCTTCTGGATAGATTTAGATTGTTTGTAATGTTTTGTTTGATCTGCTTCAGGTATGAATAAGATGGTTATAAATCATTTGGACAAGCTTTTTGTCACGAATGACGCAGCGACTATTGTGAACGAACTTGAAGTTCAGCATCCTGCTGCCAAGGTTTTGGTTTTGGCTGGGAAGGCTCAACAAGAGGAGATTGGGGATGGAGCTAATTTAACTATTTCATTTGCTGGGGAACTCCTGCAGGGTGCTGAGGAACTTATCAGGATGGGTTTGCATCCGAGTGAGATCATCAGTGGATACACTAAAGCAATCAACAAGGTATTTGTTTTTTTATGTGAGCCTTAGTGAGTAATCTTTAAATGTCGTACTGATGCTGCCCCTTTCTCTCCCTCTAATTCCTTGTCATGTTTCAGGCTGTTCAAATATTGGATGAACTGGTTGAGGAAGGTTCGGAGACTATGGATGTACGTGATAAGGAGCAAGTTGTTTCTCGAATGAAAGCAGCAGTTGCTAGCAAGCAATTTGGCCAAGAAGATACCATATGCTCACTTGTTGCTGATGTGAGTGCATCATGACCTATTTTACTATAATAATATGCTTCCGTCGCATAACACTGTTTACACTTTACCTTTGTTTGGAAAATAGGCATGCATCCAAGTATGTCCGAAAACCCCAGCAAACTTTAATGTGGACAACATTCGTGTTGCAAAGCTCTTGGGAGGGGGCTTGCATAACAGCACAGTAGTTCGGGGAATGGTGTTGAAAAATGATGCTGTTGGGACTATAAAGCAAGTAGAAAAGGCAAAGGTGAGCTTTCTATGTGTTGATTTTTTTTGGTTTTATTGGTGAGTCTACTATAAATTTATTTGTTGAGAATGAGATCTTTCAAACTTGAGTTTAAATTATTTTGAATTGTTGCTGCATTTATAAAATATCTTAGAATTAGATTCATATTTTGGTACACTGCATTTTCTAAAATTTGTGAGTGGAGTTTTAAATGCTATCTTTAGTTTCCAATGATTTGTTACTTTGCCCAAAATTATTGACAGGTATGTAACGTGAATTTCTGAAAGCACTTCCTTTAGTAGTGTTCTAGGGAATGACAAACCAACTGCTATTGTCCTATCATTACACATTATTTAATCGTGTCCCATTTGGGTTCATTTGAGGCTTTGAAAACTGTATATGGGTTTGTGATATTGAAAGGCTACGGATACTACCTATTGCAAAAAGGGATTTAATATAAGTATGGATTGGCTAATTGAGATGTATTTAACTGACTATTAGCTACTACTTATACTGGATTAGTGTTGTGTCATACATGTTGCACTTTGAAGATCTAGTAATTTCAATGAAGTTATTTGTTTTCTCACTTTTTGTTTAGATGCATATCTATCATCATGGAGCAAGATCTGTTTCTTTAATCTTCCATAGTAATCAATTTGATAAAATATCAATATATCAATGCTTTTCACCCATTAAAAAGATATTGGCAAATTTTCAAACTGTCTAGTACTGAGGTCATGTGTCTGTGTTGTTTAAGGTTGCTGTGTTTGCTGGAGGTGTTGATACGTCAGCAACTGAGACTAAAGGAACTGTCCTCATACATACAGCTGAGCAGGTCTGTCAAAATGACTAGCGTTTGAATTTGATTACTATCTTCTCCTTACTGTTTTATATAGTTATATCTCTTTTATTTGTTCATGTATTTCGTGTCTGATTGTATAAGCTGGAGACAATTTTGTGTATAAATTTAAAGATGCAAGACAATTTGGCAATAACTTACGATAACTTGTTATTTGATTCTCAACTTTTTATGGATTAGGCAATGGTTTTTTTATTCAACCTGATGTTGTACTAGTGGAGCCTTGAGATTTTATGGACCATGATTTTACTCATGTTTTGTTTTCTTAAAATATTTGATGCTTTGCTAATTGGATTTTCTCTCCATTTGATTTATATAGCTAGAAAATTATTCAAAAACTGAAGAGGCTAAAGTAGAGGAGCTCATCAAAGCAGTGGCAGATTCTGGTGCCAAAGTGATTGTCAGTGGAGGAGCAGTTGGAGAGATGGCTTTGCATTTCTGTGAGCGTTACAAGTATGTGAAGTCTTTATCCCTGTTGGTTGGTTTTAATTGTCTCTTGCTATTGAATTAATGTGTACCAGTCTAGATTGTTTTCTAACATCAAAATTCCTTCCTGTAGGCTTATGGTTCTCAAAATCAGCTCAAAGTTTGAACTACGTCGATTTTGCCGGACAACTGGTTCTGTTGCTATGGTTTGTGCTTTTGCTTATTTGGTTATGTAAAGATGTTTTATACTTTCTGTCTAACCAATTATGTTTTTCTGCCATAGCTGAAACTCAGCCAACCAAACCCAGATGATCTTGGATATGTGGATTCTGTTTCAGTTCAGGAAATTGGTGGTGTCAGGGTATGTTCAAGCCTGAATATGAGTTCTGTCATTTTCTTGGTTCCGTGTTTCTTTTTTATATTAATGAGAAAAAAGACTCTGACAGTGTACAATACACTTTTATTCCAAGTTGACATGCAATTTCCTTTTATATTCATATGATATGTAGGTGACCATTGTCAAAAATGAAGAGGGTGGAAATTCTGTGGCCACTGTTGTTTTACGGGGAAGTACTGATAGTATACTAGATGATCTTGAAAGAGCAGTGGATGATGGTGTGAACACTTACAAGGTAATTTCCAATGTGTTGTAATTTCGAATGATATCAGTCTTGTAAAGTTAGGGCCTGCAAGCCTGCAAACCTAAGGATTAAGGTTACTTATTAATCTGTTTGGATTTGCACATTAGGAGACATTTTCTTTTAAAACAATTTAATGCTTTAGCTAATTGTAATTTGGAATATTGATTAATCTTTTTCCATGCAATTATTCATCAGGCCATGTGTAGGGATAGCCGTATTGTACCTGGAGCTGCAGCCACTGAAATTGAGTTAGCTAAAAGGGTCAAAGACTTTTCCTTCAAGGAGACAGGGTACTTTGTATTCTTGGGGACATTTATGTTTTTTTTTTTTTTTTCAAACACATGCCTCTTCCATTCATTTTATATTAAATGAGGAATTTGTCTGTATGATTTTGGCTTATGGTTATGCCATTATTATGTGGTATAAGACTATAAATATCCAATTATTATTTTATACTTTATTTCATTTGCTGAAGTCCGAATAACTTGGAAGGCACTTTTAAGCAAGTGCAATATTGAACAGATGCACAAGTGAAAAGACTTGTGAACTTGTATTATCATTTTAATTTTCGTTTGAAACAAAAGTAAGCTTTTAATAAGTCCCATGTGCAACTGGCTATAAAGAATGTGAGACATCCATGACAATTTTTGTTTACTAAATTGTCTACATCTAGATACAGAATGATTCAACATGCATTCATTATTATGTATTTGCATTTCATTGGCTTTTAGCCCTTTGGGATCATTCACCACTAATGTATTGTTATTATATTCATGTTATCTTCCTGGATATCTCTTCCTCTGTTTCAAAGTTGTGGTTCATCTTTATCACATGTCCGATGCAATATATTGGATTATGTCAATATCTTCTCTCACTGGAGTTATTGAGAATCTTTAAGGTCAAGATAAAATAAACATGTTCTAAAATCTATCTTGATCTCAAATGTTTTTAACCCAGCACCATATATTTCTGTGTATTATTATTTGGAAATAGTTACCATGTCTGGATATAGTGACTATGTCTCTATGCTTCAGGACTTTAATTATTTTGTTTGATGCATATTTGGTATTTGACATTTTAATGGAATGACTAAACGTTTGCAATGGTGCTGCAGGTTGGATCAGTATGCTATAGCAAAATTTGCTGAAAGTTTTGAAATGATTCCTAGAACTTTGGCTGAGAATGCTGGGCTAAATGCAATGGAAATTATATCTTCTCTGTATGCAGAACATGCATCTGGAAATGCCAAAGTTGGCATTGATTTGGAAGAAGGTGTTTTTAAGGATGTTTCAACCTTGCGCATTTGGGACCTCCATGTGACTAAGTATGTGACATTCTAACACAAACATGTTTTATACAGTTGTAACACTGTAGTTTAAGCAAATAATGAACTGTCTCTTCATTATTGTTTTGTAGATTTCTTTTATAGGTCTTGTCCAATAAAAATTTGTAGGCATTAATTAAGGGCTCTTGTAATTGATGGAGCTTATACATTCTTTCATCTTCTAAGATTTGAAACAATTCTATGTTGAATCAGAATATATCTTCATATCACCTGAAAGACTAGTTTCATCTTATTGTTTTTTTCTGTTCAGGCTCTTTGCTCTTAAATATGCTGCAGATGCTGCATGCACTGTACTACGGGTGGACCAGGTAATCAACTCATAATAATCATGTTGCCAGTCAATTCCAGATTCCACCGTAATATGTACCTTGGAAGCATATTTTTATTAGGAAAACAAGTAGAAAAACAATTTTTTTATGGTTAATGATTATATCTATTAATTAATATCTGACTAAAAATATGGTCAAGCTGTCTTAATGATGTGGACTTTTGCCTCTTCCTTTCTTTGGCTTGTTTTATTTTTTATTTTGGGGAGACACATGGGAGAATGCAACCTTTAGCTAAGAATAATGCCTAATAATATGCAGCTTGCGTATACTAGCAACTAAACTGAAGAATAGGGTACATGATACTCTAATCTGACTTGGGGTCTAATAAAGATTGGAGCAATGTTGGTTTGGTGTTTAAAAGTGCACGAGGGTTCACAACTTTTTTAAAATGAGATATGAACTCTGGAATGGAGATTCCTGTCCACAAAATGGGGCCAGAGAAAAGTAAGGAAAGTTATCATAGTTTGGCAGTTGAAGTTGTAAAGTTAGGGAATTGACTTGAATTGAAGGAGAGGGTAGGAAAAGTGTGATTTCTCTTTTTTTATCACTTGAGAAAGCTTAGCATTAGCTCTGTCATACAAGATAAGGAAAACCCTTTGAAGGATAATCTTCTCCTTAGGTTCTCTGTAAGTCAATTAACACTGCCAAACCATTATTTTTCTTATCTCTTCCTTAAAGAACCAAACAAAACTCATCGTAACAGAACATGATTTTATTTCAATTTAGGAAAAACCCTTTGGAAAGGGCTGTTTGTGTGGACCTGAAATTGAAATGATAAGGCTTAGTTTATATCATCTTCTCGAAGAATGCTTATATAGAAAACAAAGTAAAATGGACCAATAAATAAAATGAATCAAATATCTCTCACAAGTTTAAATCAACCTATGCACCCCAACATCTTTAGAAGCTCCCCTCTATTAAATTTTTCCTAAATTGAGGGCTTTTGTTGATTTTAACTTACTGGAGAAGTTTGATTCTTTTTATCTTAATTCATCTTATTTTCTGTCAGTGTTTTTTGTGGAAAAATATGTCTAGCCTCAATATTAATTTTCAGTGCAAAAGCTGAATTATAAATCATGTATAGTTTTGGGTAGGGAGTATTTATTTCAACAAAATAGAGTGCTACTAGTTGCTCTCCTCTATTAAATGGGTTATTTTTATTTCCACAGTTTTTATACATTTCCATATATCTTGTTTAACTTTCTAAGTGCAAATTTATGTATGATGATTTTTATTTTATTTTTCTTCAGATTATCATGGCGAAACCAGCTGGTGGTCCAAGGAGAGGAGACCAACCTGCAGGTGCGGATGAAGATTAAGACCAAAATTGTGGGAATTGATTGCTTACTCTGGTCATGTTTGTATCTCAACATGATGGCTTGAATTTGGCTTAGTCAATGTTTTATTTATTTAGACTTTAGTAGTGGTGATCTTAACAAATTTTGAATTTTGTTTTTGTCATGAAATACAAAGAGATGTGTTCTGTAAATTTACATTTTATTTGTAGCCTTATTGTGAGTGGCGATATTAATTTGCTGAGCATTATCGCCCTGGCCTTTGTTTGAGATTTTCTCATATATGTAAGTTTGTTGGGTATCAGACTCTAGTAGTATCAAAACTGTTACTCTTGCTATTTAACCATTATTGTGAAAGAAAATTTAACAAGTGCAAGAGAAGCACTAGTAAGTTTCAAACAGACACAACTTGAACATCTTGGGCTCTGCATAGTGCAACCTACTAGAATTATTGTGTAAAGAAACCAAAATCAATTTTTATACCTATATAAATTTAATTTATAAATAAATTAAAAATCAAATTATGAAGAAATTAATATAAAATATTTTTTATAACTTTTTATAGACCAATTTTATCTGATAAAAAAATAATTTTATTTTTTTCTTAATTTGTTTATAAAAATGTTTTTCCAAAACTAATCAAAACCTGAGCTCAATGTTCTTTGTGATTCCATGACAATCCTTTGCATGATTTTTCATCAAACGCCTATTGATAAAAATACAGCAAAAATCACTAATTTGTGTAGAAAGAGACAAATGTCATGAAAATATCTTGAAATATCCACGTTACAATAACAAAGGAGATAAAATTGATCACCTTATCCATTTATAACCCAAATTTTGGCTATGCCAAGAATAAGAAAATGTTCTCTTCCTCCTCGATGCCAATAGCAAGACCCCATTTGGTATGAAGCATGACTATGATGGCTCTTAGTTCACTCTTTTGCGCAACTCGTTTCATTCCCACACCCTTCGTTAATCCTGCAAGAAACATACCTTCTCCACAATACACTTACACCAGTTTTATTCCCCACAGTCAGTGCAAGAGAGAGTTCCCTCTCCCTGCAGTGGCTTCAGTCCCTTACCAACCCATAAACTTTGACTACCTGCAAGAGGAATTCAGTGGACATGGAGTCACCTTCGAAGGAGCTGGTGACAGTTGCGTTGCCAAGATGGAGCTGAAAAATGGAAGCGTTGTGACCATGATGCTGCCAAGTGGATTGATCACTTCATACAAGGCCCTCATGTGGCATGGGGGCAAGGTGGAGTTGCTCCACACTGCTGTGTCAGAGGGAGAGGATGGTGATCCTATCATTCAAGGAGGGGTATCTTTAAACTTCAATTTTCAAAGTGATGATGGTGAACACTCTTGGTCTCCAACTAATTGGGTTCTCCATAAGATTCATGGCAATGCTCAGAAATTCATTCAGGTCTGTTTTCCCTTGAGTAATTCAGTAGAGTGTGTAAAGATTTCTACTTGTGAATCGGAGATAATTCTAAATATGACTTTTAAAGTGGTTCTTAGAAAAGTAAAAAAAATTCACTCTGAGAATCTATGATTGAAACTATAGTATAAACAATCTTTACACTATCAGTGTATTTAATTGAATTCTTATTTTGTTCTATTCATTGTTTGTTTCACGATTCCATCTTCATTTGACAAGGAAATCTATCAAATTTTTGGATATCGTAGGAACTTTCCTGTGGATTATTACAAGAATTATAACTAGCTTGTAGTAGAGAAATTGGTCTTGGAGCTTACCTATTAATATTTGAAAATTGCTTCAAATGAACTAAGGGCAAGAAATAGTTAGTGCCACATATATACATTAGTGACTTCTTGTTCTTGGAATTTTTTGTAATATTAACTATTTACTTAAGACATGTTGAGGAAATTTCATGCAGGTAGAACTAACAAACAGAACATCAGATGGCAAGATTGGATTAAAATACATTATAACTTTGGAGAAAGATGCCTTAAACACAGAGCTTGAAATCACGAACAAAGGGTCTTTACCCCTTCGGATGACAGGTTCCATCCTGAGTCATCTGACACTAAGCTCACCAGAAGCAACTTATGCAATAGGATTAGAAGGATCAAATTACTGTAGCATACCCTTGTTTCAGTCTGAATTTATGTTGAATCCTCAAGATTCAGGTCAGGAAGAAGGCTTTGGAAAAACATCTCCTCAGTGGGGTACAAAAAGTCAGAATAATGGACTAGAAGGTAACCAAGTAAATGATGAAGAAACAGACAACTACAAGCAGTTAAGTCAGAAACTAAGTGTTCTGTACACAGAAACCCCGCGAAGTTTCACAATTATTGACAGGGTATGTAATTGTCGTTCTCAAAATGTGGAATAAATATTAACTAGACATTTAGTTAAACAATTTTTAGTTTTTTATTCATGCCATTAGATAACACCCTAGTAATTATTAGAGATTTTGCATGTGCCTCACATAGTTTGTGCAAGAATTTTTTTCTGTAGAGTATATATACTTTTTCAGAATATATTCTAAAATGATTATGAATATTGGCACTAATGAGAACTATTGTAGGATTGTATACTCGAGTAGCTAAAATTTAGTAGTAGATTATTAGTATCTCATTAAATGTAAGCACACAGAGCTAACATTTTTTATATCAATGTTAGATAGGTAAAACTTTATTGTAGTTTCATTTTAATTCTTCACACAATCTCATCCAAAATCATTGGTTTTATCAGGGTAGAAGAAACTCAGTGACGGTTGGAAGAAAAGGATTTGATGAAATGTATCTCGTCAGTCCTGGTTCACGCGTTGAAATTTACAGCAAATATTCTTACATATGTGTAGGCCAAGCTGCCATTCTCAAACCAATTATTATAAGTCCTCAAGAGATATGGAGAGGTGAGCACTATTTATACAATCCAAATCTTGATGCGTAAGCTTGCCTTTGTGCTTGCCTTAGGCAAATTAATTGAATAGAAAAGATACAAATATGCATTATATGCAAAATTTAGGTGTCCTTTCGAATTTTTTTTTTCTTTGCTATGTTTGGTAAGAGCACAACAGGTTCATAAATATGAAAGAATGACAACTTTGAAAAAGCAATATTAATACATTATTTTCCATATGCCGAATGTCCTAAAGGTTAGCCATTGTATAATTTCTAATGATAAAAATTGTTATATTACCTCATCTCTTCATCAAGGTTAGTAAATCTTAATCTACTTAAAAATAATTCTAGTGATAAAATAACCACCCAATAATAAAATTAAAAATAATCCTATTGTATGTCTACACCGTTTTAAACATTAGATACTGTAACATGTTACATGTCTTTTAATATAAATTTTGTTTAGCTTATTCAAAAAAGAAATTAAACATCCAATATGGTAATTAAAAAGATAAACTTATCATGTAAACAGAAAATCACGAGTGCAAAATAACTTCAGATATTACACAAAAATTAAAATAGATATAACTATATCTAGTCTACATATACCATCCTTTATATTAAATTTGACTAAATTAAATTATCCATTGAATTCCAAATATAACATTTGAGCTTTCACTCCACCAGAAGGTAGAATTCAGCCAAAAGTTCATAAGACTCTACGAGAAAAAAAATAAAAGCACATTGGGTGTGCTTTAAAGATCTTTTACTTCTAAACCAAGCTTACCAACATTTAGTTTGAATGAGCTAATACTTTCACAAAACTATTCTATAATTCTCTTAATTATCAGTGTGTGCACACAAGAATGAGCACATTATGTTGGGACAAGAAAATGTCCTTCATCCTGACTATTGATCCAGAGTAAAGGAGTAGCAATTGCGAGAAGAGCAAAAGAAATGCCGCAAACTAATTTATGCTTAGTCTTTTGAAATGACTTTCCCATGAGAACAGTTTCAGTACCATTTCTACTTTCAGGACCAAACTCGGAAGGCCTCTGCATATAAGAGTTAATTGGATTGTCATCTGTTGATGAGACTGACTCCGGTCCACCTTGGAACTGATCATCGCTGTATAAGCCTCCATCCTCTTTAAAACCATAGTTGACATGATCTGCTATACCATTTTGTTCATATTTTGAAAAAGACCCTGGACTCCACAAAACATTGCCTGATGATAGACTCTTGATCCTTCTATTCAGTTTCTCAGAGCAATCTGAAATTTCATCATTTGGGTCTTGAAGAGAGTGAATAAGCTTTCTAGGAGTCATAAAAATTTGAAAGTTGTCCTGCGTGCGAGATTTCTAAGTACAGAAGAGAAGACATAATCTGTTAACTCTTTGGCACAAAAGAAGAACTTGTGATTTTAATGACAAACATGCCCGCATAGGAAATCATTTAAGTTTTAATTAACAACAGAAGGTGATTTGTGTGTACTATATATTTGCATAAAGTTTGAACCGATGTGTACAGGAAAAACTTAAGCTAGCTAAGTAATGAAACGCTCATATTTATGCAAATACACTATTTAAATGATGCATGAAAGACTAAAAACATTAAGCAAAGTAAATGTAAGGTATAAATTAAATTGTTAGTAAAAGAAATAGTTATCACAATCAAAAGTAAGTTTGTTCTTCCTATTTCTAGTTTTTTTCTTCTTTAAACAATACCATTGATAAAACTATTTCAAGGAGTAATGGCTAACAAATAATCTTCATTACGTCTACTTTCTTCATTAAGCTTATATTAAAAAGCAATGTAACAAATATTTGTAAAAGAAGTAAAAGAATAACTAACAATTAGGATTAAAAACAAAGGAGCAATTATATCGAATAATAATAACATGTAAACAACTCACTAGAGTGTGATAAAAATCTAACACTAGAAAAATTTAACTAGTGGACAACTAATAGATCATAGAAGTGCAAAGTGCAGTACAGACGGTAAAGGGGATTTGAAAATATTAGAAAAAACTGCATACTCTATAACGCAATTGGGAATTGGTTATGTAATGTGACATCAGATACACTTACTAGAGGACTTGTGCTGGCACTTCTAGATGCTGCATGCCAAGGACTTTTGCGCGTGAAACCAGTAAACTCCCCTGTCAAATCTCCCCCTCCATTAGAAAATCCACGATCCATAGTGTGTTCCAAAGAGGCATTTCCATGCCCTGACTTTAAGAACAAACCATCCTTGAGAGACACATCAACCCCTCCATTTTCAAGACTCCAAAGCTTCCTATTCACACTCCTTCGCTCGTAGAAGTTCTGAGGACTTGTTAAAATGGGAGACCCAACAGGGGATGCATATCCATTGAAGAAGTCCAAGGTACTAGTTCGTGACTCAGGAGAAACGGATGATGGAGAACAGTCTCCATCACCAGAAAAGCTTTCTCCCTCCATATAGTCTTTCCTACTGAAATTTGAACCCGTCACAGAAGCAGGAGTCTTCTCACCTCTTGATTTTTTATCACTGAAATGTATCTTAGCAGTTTGCAAAGCCTCAAATGCAGCTCCTTTGACATAAGCCATTTTGTCAGATTGGCACAGCTCCATCACCTCAATGATCTGTTCAACCTCCGAAAATATGCTCCTGGGATCTAAACATTTCATCAAGAAGTTCACCATATGAATGGCTACAAGCCGCTTCTGAGAATTTCCCTCCAAAGGCTCACTGCCAGCATTTAGTATTCGCAATCCTGATTGTATGAGTAATCTAGCATAGGCTTCAACAATCAAAGCATTACGCTTCGCCAGGGTCATAACAAGATCCATGTGCGAATTGGTTTGAGTAGATTTTCCTTCCAATGCCACAACAACATTCTGGCAAACCCTATTAACCATCTCATCTGACGCAAAACGCCAGTTATCTGAATCCACAAGGGCCTTCAAACAAACGGCCGCACCACATGTCAAACTCACTTGAGAACTTGAGAGAGAGTCTGAAAGGGGTTTACAAAGAGAGTGAATTATTTGCCTCTTCTTCTCTTCTGGGGTTGTGGGGTTAATTCCATACCTTGCTATGGCTGGAACCACCTTTGAACAGGCCTGCTGAAGAGGAAAAGACCCTGCACTTGAAGCTAAGGTCTGAATTATGGATTGCATAATACTGTCTATCATGGGAACAATCTTCACTCCATGAACCCGAGCAAGAACCTCGTACAGTGAAATTGTGAATTCTCCTGACAAAGAACCAGTTTCCTTGGTCTCAGAAACTTGAGCAAGAAAGATAGGAATTGTCTTCATGTCCAGATCTTTCACATATGACTTTAATGCTCTCATTGCAGATTTGCGGCTATCTTCATCTTTATCAAGATTTTGGATCTCTCTTTCTAGCATTGGACTCAAACTCCTTCTCATTATGGAGCTAAGATAAAAAAAACAACAACTCTATAAGCAACTCTATAAGCAAAAGTTAACAAGACTAGGACACATACAAACCACAATGAGCAAACACATAAAAAGATACATCTCATTTTCGATATTCCTACCGCAAGAAACACATCCCACCCACCTTGCCCCAATTTACTACTTCAACAATTTAAGTAAAAGTTCACAGCTTTTTCAAGCAAAAACGAATAAATGATTAATCTTGCAACAGTAACAATCAAAATTCAAAATTAAATGATAAAAGTCAACAATTTGAATTCAAGTTTCAATGCACAAAATTATTAATCTTGCAAATAGGACAGTGAAAGAACTTACAAAAGAATGAAAAACCCCACTGACTGCAAACGCAATTACTCCCTTTGTGGTCTTCAATCTATACCGATCAAACAAAAGAAAACATAATTTTGTTCTATTAGGACATTCACTATATCAGAAGATAGGATCAAGATCAATTCTTTTAAAAAAAATATTAAAAACTAAAAACAAAGCACAATAAAGGAAGATTCAAGCTTCCAATTGCAAGTGAAACAGTATAGAACCAAAAAAATAGTTAAAATGCAATTTAAAAAACACCTGTTATGCAATTGAGTGCAAGAGAGTAGCACCTGGCAGCACTGAAGAGCTGAAGAGAGAAAGGGTAACAGGTAGAAAGAGAGAGAAGAGAAAGAATGACTCAGAAATTCAAATTGAGCATGCTTTTAGGGATTGTGTAATGATACAGCTGTTTCTTTCTTAATTTGTTTTATTTTTCCATTTCTGGCTTATAACGTTGTTAGAAGCTGTGACTGTTTCACTGATTTAAATAGTTTCGTTTTCAAAAACATTTCAATAAAATTCCACCGCTGTCCCTCCCTTCCTTCCTGGGGTCCCACCTCAATTTTCACAAATTAAAACCCTTTTCGGACAAAAATACCCTCAAATACTTTTTTTTCTATTTAATAAAATTATATTGCCACCTTTTCATCGATGAGGTTTTAGTTTACACTTAATATTTTTTTTTTCTGTTCCTTAATTTTTTAAATAATGTTACATAAACATATCTAAATTTTTAATTATCTAATAAATATTATCTTTGGTAAAACAGTTATTATAAATATAAAAAATAAAAAGTCATATTAACACGTATTTATTTTCACGGATGGAAAGAGAGCGAACGAAAATATATAAGAAAGTTCAGAAATTAATGTACAAAAATACGAATTTAAAAAAAAATTACATCCTTTTTTTTTCTTTCTTTTTTTTTCTTTTAGAGAATTCACATTAATAGATAATATATATTAAAATATTAATATATTTTATATATCATTATAATAATAAAGAATTAATATAATATTAAAATAATAAATTATTATTAATAATAAATATTAAATAAAATTGTTAATATTTATGTTATTTTAATAATATTAAAATAATATATTTTTTATATTTATTTATTATTATAATAATAATAATTTTTAAAAATATTAATAATAATATTTATTTTTTATTTTATAATAATAATAAATTTAAAATAATTAATAATAATATTAATATATTTTTTGATAATAATAATAATAAGATTTTAAAAATATTAAAAAATTATTGATAATAAATAATATTATTTTACTTTTTACTTATTTTTTCTCTTTTTCTCTCAATCCAAATAATTTTACTTTCTCTTTCTTTCTTTCTTTTTTTATTTTCTCAAATCCACTCTCCAATCCAAACACACTCTTAATGTAATTTATTTTCTTTTAGTTCCCTAAACCCTTCTACATCTTTCTTATATACCTTTAATCTTTTTACAATTTTTCAATTTCATTAGTTGCCTAAACCCTCCTACTTCTTTCTTATATACCTTTAATCTTTTTACAATTTTTCAATTTCATTTTCGTCACATTCTTTTTTTTTTTATTTCATTTTATATTTTCTTCTTATAACTTAAATTGCTTTTTAGAATAGGATAAACATTGAGTATATTCTTTAGTTTTTTTATATATATATTTTGATGGTATTTTTTTTATTAAAATAGGTAAATTTTTATAATATTATATATTTAAAAAAGTTGTGATATAAAAATATAATTTTACTCTCAGTCAAGAAGAAGTTATACTTTTATATTTTTTTTTTATAAATAATAATTATTAATTTTTAAAATATTAGAAATATGATAGATAATTTAATTTTTTTTAATATTATTATTTATATATTATTTTGATGACAACATTTATTATTATTTATAAATAAATAAATTTATAAATAATTATTATTAATTTTGATAAATATTAGAAGTATAATAGGTAGTTTAATTTTTTATTATTATTATTATTATTATTTATATTTTATTTTGATTAGAATATTTATTATTATTTATAAATAAATAAATTTGTATATAATTATTATTAAATTTAATAAATATTAATAGTATAGTAGGTAGATTAAGTTTATTATTATTATTTATTTTATTTTGATTAAAATATTTACTATTATTTATAGATAAATAAATTTATAAATGATTGTTATTAATTTTTTAAAATATTAAAAATATGATAAGAAATATATAAATTTAGAACTAATTATTATTAATTTAAAAAAAATGAAAAATATGATTTCACCTATTGAACATAAGTAAAATTGTACTTTTATAACATTACTTTTCTAAATACGTAATATTATAAAAATTTTCTATTTTAATAAAGAAAAATATCATCAAAATATAAAAACAAAAGATCTCATTAGGAAATTAGTAGATAAATATTTTTATAGAAAGTCTAAATTACAATCACTACTAGAAAAAAACCTTTTTACGTCGGTTATATTAGACATTTAACGTCGGTTAACGCGGCGTCGTTGAATGAGATGTCGTTAAATTTAACATCGGTTAAGGGGACAACCGACGTAATATACAAAACTTTCAACGTAGGTTAATCCTAACCCTGTTATTTCCCTCTCCGATTCTCTATGCCCATCAAGGATCGCCTCTTCCAACTCACCAGAATTCCCGCGCAGGACCAGCGCCTCGTCACCGGCTTCCGCCACCTCAACAACGACAAATTGGCGATCCAAGCTCCCCGGAGGACGACAACATGTTCCCCTCGGTGCGGCTGTTGCTGCGGCTCAAAGGCGGCAAGGGAGGCTTCGGGTCACTTCTTTGCGGCGCCGCGACGAAGGTTGGGCAGAAGAAAACCAACAATTTCGACGCGTGTCAGGACATGAGTGGCCGGAGGCTGAGGCATGTCAACGTTGAGAAGAGGTTGGAGGAGTGGAAGGCCGGAGAAGAGCAGAGAAAGCTTGAGAAGGTGGCGGAGGAGTTTCTCAAGAAGTAGATGAAGAAGGAGAAGGGTAAGGGAAAGGCTGAAGGTGATGGTGAAGGCTTAGGGTAGTTTGGGTTCAGTGAATGGGGGAGGAGGCTCCTCTGGTTTTGGCTCGTGTGAAAGTGGTTCCGAGGAAGAGAAGGAAACTGTTGTACAAGGAAATGTTGGGATCTCAATAAAATAGCAGAGATCATGCTGGGAGTTATGAAATAATAACAACAAACGACGTTATTTAATGACTATCAACGTCGTTTAAATAAATAACCGACGTTGTTATATTTTCTATGACGGTTGTATTTGTAATCGACGTCGAAAATGTAGTTATATTTACAATTTTGCCACTGCATGTAAAATAATGTCAGTTATATTTATAACCGACGTTGTTTTATGACGTTAAATCCCCTTTTTCTAATAATGAATAACGATAGTTTTAATAAAAACAATCAATTTTATTTAGAAATTAAGAGTGGTGATGCCAATAAATATTGACTAATTAGATACATGTTTAGGTGATAGTAAATAATTTTTTTTTAAATTGTATATTTATGTTTTCTTAAAAAATTATTAGAAAATAATAACATTTAAGACATGTTAAGCATATTAAAAATCAAGAAGCCAATAAAAAATAGTTTTGAAACATTATTGAAAAACTCTTCAGAACCTATTGAATAATTTAAAAAGAAATTAAAATCATATTAAAAAACATTAATCATTTACAAATATCTATGAAAATTTGATAAATTCTTTTATTCATTATTTTCATAAATGAAAACTATTAATAAAAGATTGTAATCCTAGTTTTAGCTGCTATTTTTTTTTTTTTTCATTTAGCTCGAAGTGCAATTGTTCATATTGGAGTTTATCTTCATCCAAAATATAAACAATATCAACAAATTATGGTACTCATTATTTGAATATCAAGTTAAGATTAAGGGAAAAGTGGAAATTCAACTTATGTTTGATGGGGAAGCCCAAAAATAGTAACAATAATTCAACAAGGGAGTAATAACGCAGCGAAAAAATTCAATCCCCCTACTTGTGAGAATTTGCAATGAGCACCAATAAAATAGAGCAAACTTATCACGAGTCTTCCAAACAAAATAAAAAATCACTATGATCAATAATAGGGTACAGAAAAGTCTCAAATAAACACACCAAATGGTGTTTACTATCAGCCAAACAAACCAAGCACAAATGCTTACAGATGAGAAGCAAAAAGATAAAAATTCCTAAAACAGAGCTGCTGATGCGAATCTGTTTTCTCCAAAACCAGACCTGATTGACAATCCGAATGGTCAGAATGAAGAACTATACCTCTGGAACCCACTGCCCAAAAATCAACCCGATTTGACGATGAACGAACTCACATCGACAAAAAACACCAGAGCAGCCTTTGCTTTTTACAAAAATAAACTTTCTTTGTTCCTTTCTTCTTACTTAATCTTTTCTCTCTCTTCAAAATGACTCTTCTAATTTCCCTAATATGATCTCTCTCCACTAAATTAAGTAAAACCATTTTTTGGCCTATTCTCCACATAGGAAAGGAACCCAATAAACCAACAATGTTAGTAGTTTTAATTATTGTTTTAGATTTTTTTTTCTTGTCATATTCTAGTTTTTATTGTTGTTCATGAGGATAAATACTAACAAAAATAAATAAAAGTTGATTCTATTAGGATTAATTATTTTATCTATTTTGTCTTTTTTTTTATTATTTTATGATACATAATTATAACTTATTTTCAAATTATTATTAATTTTTTTTTGTAAATTTTATCATCATATCATATTATATCCAAGTTTAATTAGGATTAAAATATTAACTTTATAATAGTGCCTACTTAAGTTTTGATGAAACAATATTATGATAGTTTGTTTTTAAAGTTATATTTGAATTATTTCAGTGTGAATTTTCAGTTTACTTGTAGTGATTTTAATTAATATTTTTATTGATTTATTAATTCTTCTATGTTAAAATACTTTTTTTTGTTATGTGATACAAATTAATATGAGTATTATGTAAAAAGATATTTTTTTTAAATTATGAATTTAAATAATGTTTTGAAATATAATTTTATGATGAAGAAATCATATTTTAAAATAAAATTAGTGAAAAAAAAAATATACTTGAAAATAATGAATTGGGAGAATATATAATGAATAAGTGATATGAGTAAGAGGGTAATATGGTCAATTGGACATATGAAATGATTGTCGTGTAGGAATCCCGTGACTCCTCAGAAGTTTCCCGCCATTGAAAGTCTTGAATACGAAATTGAAATGAAAAATAAAATTCGTAACGTGATGTTGGGAAAATAAAATGCTACAACCTACCACACCATTGGATTCTTCTATTTTTTTTATTAGCAATGCTACATTGGATTCTTATATTAGTGTTTTTTTTTTCTAAATGTTTTCAACTTTATTATTTTTTTAATCCCAAAATTCATTTAAAATTTAGTTTCTTAAATTAAAAAAAAATAGCTTCTTAAAATTAATAAATATAATTTTAATCTCGTTAAATTTAAAAGATTAAAATATAATTTTTAATATAATATTTAAAAAATTAAATCATACTTTATTAAATTTAAATAATTAAAACATATTTTTAATTTAAGAAATTAAAAAATGATAATCAATGAATTCTAAAATTATTAAATATAAAAATTAAAATTTTAATACCAATAAATTTGAGACTTAACGTGATAATTAACAATTTTTAAAATATTAAATTAACATCTCAACTATTTCATGTTCCTTGAAAGGAATATTATAATTTTTTTATATTTATCTAACAAATTAAAGAAAAGCTAATTTTGTTATATTAATTTAAATAGAAAATAAATATGAATAATAGAAAGTTCATTTAAATTAATATTCTCGGACTTGATTTAAGTTTTTCTACAAATATTATAACTACACATTATAATATTATATATAGGATGGAGAAGGTAGCACACACAGAAATTAACATACAAAATTGTCAAATAGAAATAATAAATAATTCAATTAAGATTAAAATAGAATTAAAAAAATAAAAAATAAATCAAATCAATTTGAATACTGATACTCATTTAATAGCAAATAAATTATATGAATAACAAAAGTCATGATGAAAATCACAATATTTCATAAGAAAAGAAAAATCACCGTGAATGTTAATGTTTAAATGATTCGAATAATGTTTAACCAATGTTGATTAAAAAGAACGAGGAATAGAAGAAGATAAATAATAAAAATAAATTAAATAAAGATTAAGAAAATATCTTAACATAATAAAAAATAAAAATACTTTTTTTTTCTATTAGTCATAATAATTAAGATGATACTCTTTCTTGGTTATATATATATATATATATATATATATATATATATATATATATATTTTGCGTCGTTGTTTTATCTATGTCTACTCCATTTTTTTTTCCTTTTTTTTTTCAACCCTTCTTTCTTATTCTCTCCACTTATATTTCTAAGTTAAATTAAAAAAAAAAATTAAAATAAAAAAAACTAAGTGGGTTGGACTGAGTTTTGAAACTAAAATAGTTATGGTAAAAAAACTTTATTTTTTTTAATTGTTATTACTTTTTTTTAAATATTTATTTATTTACATTTTAATTTTTTTATTTTTAGTAATTATAATATTCTTATTTTTCATATATTTTTAAATTATTTTTTTCTTAATTTTTTTCATTTTTGTTATCTAAAATTTTCTATATTTAGTTTTTTCATTTTTATATAATTTCTTAATTAATTTTACTTTTTTCTCATCCAATATTTTTTGAACTTATTTTTAATTATGAAAGAGTTTGGAATGTAAATTTGTTCTCCTTGGAAAATGTTTACTATGAGTGAGAAAAAAACCTTATATTGGAAACTTCTTAAAATTTATAAAAGAAGAAATATTTTCAATACTTTATTCCATAAAGAAAAATTTTAAGATCTATATATATAGATATTTTGTGAAAGAGAATTTATTCTCATGACTTAATTTATTTTGTAATAATTGTATAATTGAATTCTTATCTATTTTGAAATTATTATTGTTCAATACTTTCATGTTTCTATTTTTTTTTTTTATATATCTTGAAAAATCATGTTGTACTACTAATGATTTATACCTATACAATTATGACATAAATTATTTAGTATTATTTATGTGTCAATTTTATTTCTTGCGAAATTTCTTATTTTCATAAATAACCCTTATTTTGATCTATAAAAAAATTATAAAAAAGAAAAAGAAACATATATTTTTTTTTGTCATTATCAATTTTAGATTTCATTAAGAAATTATATGTTTAAAGAAAATTTAACTTTTTTCTATTTATGACAATATAGTACAAATCTTTTAAAACTAATTAATTAATTTGTTTAATTAATCAAATATGAAAATATTTATAAAAAAATAATAATTAATAATTAATGGCGGTACAAATAAATTTTTTATCCAATTTTGTTATTGATTATATAATTTTTTTAACATTCTAATATGATTAAAAAAAACTAATATAATATGTACAACTTAATCTTTATATTGAAATTTGTGTTATTTTTCACCATAAAAAAAAAATTGCGAGACCCAAATGTAAATGATCAAGTCTATTAACTAAACACAATATATCTCTCATTTTAAGATTAAATTTTGAGGATTAATTATTTTAATTAAGGTGTGATTAGAAACAAACATAAATATCTCTAAATAAAATCATTTCTAAATCTTTTATAAACAAGTCTCGGTTATTTATATATTTAAATCTATGTTTGGATTAAAGAGGAGAATGTGGGAGAATGGAAAAGGAAAGAAAAAAAATATATATAAAAAGTTGAATTATTTAGATTAAAGGAAAATATGTAAAAAGTAAGAAGAAAGTATATTGAAATTTATAGTTAATTTGATTGATGTGACAAAATAAAAAATATTATTAATGATTTAAAATGATTATTGACCAAATTATTCTTGATTGCAAAATAAAAATTTTTAAAATAAAATTAATATTATTTAACATTAATTATTTTTTTATAAATAAATTTTTTTGAAGATATAATAATTTTTTATTTAATAAATAATTTCACGAAATTAAAATATTATTTAAATTAAAAAAATTAACTAAAAAATTATGTAAATTTTGAAAAGTAAACTAAAAATAATGTAATACTAGATAAGTCAATAAAAAATATTGCACAATTATAATAAAAGTTAGAGCTAATAGTTCAACTTATACATAAAAGTCAAAGTTAATATTACAACTACATGAAAATTTAAACTCTAACTTTTACATGGAGATATTATAAATCCTAAATCTGTTAGGTATCCAAGGAGGGGGTTAACCGGGAGATTTTCATCAATGAGGGTAAACCACAACTATATAAGTGAATATGACTCCACTTCTTACCCAAAACCTTAAGGCTAAGAGTTTGTGTGTCTTTCTCACTTATATGCTATTCAACCTTCCCATTTCTACCCAATGTGAGATTCCAACTCACCTTGAACTCCAACAAAATCTACACTTAGAAATATTTATTGAAAGCCAACATCAGACATGACTTTTAGAAGATAATTCAATCTTAGATGGGAGGGCATCCCAAAAAAGTGTCTCATTTGAGCTTCATTATTAGTCAAGAACTCGTAATATTGAATAGTCATTTGTTCATTTGGCAAATCCAATCTTATGAGCATGTCCCAAATGTCGCCTTTTGAATATTGGACGGTTGTAGATGTTTTTATCAACTCATTTTGTTCAGGCATGATTCTCACTTGTCTCTCAACAAGATCACATTGTCATTGAGCCACTTTTGATAATTTTTGGCTTATCATATTCCCAACACCGATTGCTTCAGCAACTTTGTCTAACCCTGTTGTCTTCTTATCAAATTGAGCATCAATGAGGTCAATCATGGATGTTTTTCTCTTTGTCCCTCTAGATGAAGAGGTCCCAGTAGATGGGATTGATTGAGATGCTTCGAGACTATATGAATCCACTTGTGCTAGAGAAGGAATAACATCGTCAAATGTTAGGATATATTCATTATGCACTTGCACTTCTTGAACATCATCATTCAAATCTACATGAAATTGTTGGTGAGCCATTTCATTTCGAGCTTGTCTTGCAGTTACAATCATACTATCACTGGTTCGATCTGCACTCCATAACTCTTCTAATAAATCATAATGCCTGATTGGGTGAACACGCCACTTTGAAGCAGAAGATTTAGCCTGGTCAAACGCACACATTCGATTATTTGTAACAAAAACATTTACACAAGCTAATATTAAAAGAAATTCATATTTCATATTACTTTTATCAATTCTTCCCAAACTTCAGGTTCAGCTTCAAATTTTTTGGTGTTGTTGTTCCATGCAAACCCACCTAGTCCACTAAATAGGTCACGAACTTCTCGCCATTTGTTTTTTAGACTTTTTTGCCTACTTAATATTATTTTTTATCAATCCAATCAATCCTGACTGCTACAATGATTGGAGGATATTACTGTAGGCTTGTGTTATCCATGCACTATCAGCCCTATTACCAGTTCATGCCTCATTAATCATTGTCGACAATAAACGAAAATCCATATCGTCAGTCCATTTTACAAATTCTCTAATACATTGGCTACTTTCAACCATTTGTCCCTTTCCCCTATTCATAGTGAACCTGTACCAAATTTAAGTTACCTTACGAAATATACATTGTCATCATCAACATATTAATTGATATTTAGAATTTCATAACTAAAATACAATAATAAAATAGTACCAAAAAGTCACAACATTAATCAAATAAAACATTAAAATTGTCTCAAATTAAAATACAAATCGTTGTCAAGTCATAAATTAATCTCTTTGATAATTAGCCCACATATGATTTGCTATCATATCTCTAAAGTTTGCTCCTTGTCTATAATCATCTTCATAGATTTGTGATACAGACCTATCATCCTCTTACTCCATCAACTCTCGATCCACGCCATTTAAAAATGAATCATCATTATGAACACCACGAAGATAGTTGTGAAGAATGCAACATGCTAGGACTATATTCCTCATGGTTTGAAAATAATAATGAGGTTCGGTTCCACTTGCAATGATAGGGAATCTCTTATTTAAAACCTCAAAATTTTTCTCAATAACATTTCTCAACGATGAATAACCATGATAAAATAATTCACGTGCATTTTGTAGTCCTTTTAACATAAATCCTGCATCTCCCAAATAGTATTTGCCTACACAAAATATATTATATTACTATTGGCAAATATAATTAGTCAATAATAATCCAAAATTCAATGTTTACAAATATAACTTATCACCTTCGGGTATGACTAATGGATCTTCTCTTGTAAGGGCATCCTTCAATATCTTAAAATTAGAGGTCGTTCATTCCCATCCAGCTAGTATATAAGTGAACTTCATGTCAAAATCGCAAGTTGCAAACACGTTTTGTGTTGGATAATCTTTTCTACCACGAAAACGAGGTTGATTTATCTGGCGAATCTTAACTCGAACATGAGTTCCATCAATGGCTCCCAAACAATCCTTTTAAATAATATGTATATTAAAATATAAAGTCATTATATTCCAAAATATACATGACTAAATGTGCACGTAATAAACATACCTTGAAGTACGGATAAAATATGTTTTGTTCAACACTTGTGATTGCACCTCGTATATGGTTGAACTAAGAACTCACTCTCTAATTCCATGATGACATTCAAAATATTGTGAAAATGACGACTAAGAGTCTCTCCAGATCGATGAAAGAAGAAAGAAATAGTTCGATTTTTAACATTATACCCTAATATGTGCAAGAATTTAGCCACTTGTTCTTCTATTGTGGGACTACTGCTATTGTCAAACTCATTTGTAGTTGTTGTTGAACATGTCCAATAATATCATTATTTATAATAATGTTATTTTATTCTTTTTCTTTTAAATTCAGTAACGAATTTTTTTCATCTTCCATGCTTCAGCAGTCATTATTTTCTAAATAAAAATATTTTATTATAATTAGAGTAATAATATATTCTAAAAAAAAAATAATACACAAGATAAATCGTAAATATTAAAAAATAATTTAACATAAATAAAATTCCTAATTATCAAATTAATCTAATCAAACTTTTATATATATATATATATATATCAAAAATAAATCTAATATAAAATTTAAATGATATATTTATTATTGTTATTTTTTTTAAATCTAGTTTAATCAAATGAAAGAAATATATAATTATAATTTAATAATTATACTGTAAAAATTTATATTATACATAATAATATTATTAAAATTATACTAATATTATTTATTTAATGAATTCTAATTTTATATTTATTTAATTGATTCTAAGTTAACAATATTATAATTATATATATATATATATATTGCATTTTTATATATTTATAAAATATATAGTAAATTATAAATTAATTATGTTATAATAATAATAATAATAATTTTATATTAAATATGTAATTAGATTTAATACATTTAAATAATAATTATTTTAAATTTTAAATTTAAAAAATTATCAATGTATTTTAAAAAAAAATCACATTTTTATATAAAAAATATAATATATACATAATAATATGAATATTTATTTTTTTATCAATATAAATTTCATTAAATAAAATATTAAAATTTTAATTAACTATCCTATAATAAATATAATTTTATTATATAAAAAAAATTTGAAATAAATTATATAAATTTAATTTTGTAATGTACTGTTTTTTTTAATTATTATTAGTAATGTAATTAAATTAGATAGGGGGTATTGGGTGGGCCTTAAGCCCATTATATTAGAGAAGGGAAAGGTTATTTAAAGCTAGATTTTTCACTTAACCTCTCATTTGCAACTTTTTCATATTCTCATCTCTCTCACCCTCTCCAAAATCCTCTCTACTCCCTCCAACCATCCATAGTAGAGTTTAGAAATTCTTCTCAATTATGCATCCAATTGAGAATCCAACTGCACCAAAGTGATTTTCTCTACTAAAGGAAGGAATCCTAGTATGTAATTCTGCAAATAGGTGAGTTCTCTTAATCTCAATTCTTAGGGATCTTAAATTAGGGTTTTAATTTGGGGGAAATGGGTGATTAAGCTATATTCTTACAATTGATGATAATTAGTGGAATAATTAAGATGTTTTGATGCAAGTAGATAGTTGGTGTGCCTTTGGAACCTAGAAAATTTGTGGATAATCAAGTTTTGCTGGAATTAAGGTAAGGGAAGCTAACTTTTCTTTGAGTAATTTTGGATTAAGGAATGAATTAGAGTGTGAGTTGATTTTTGTAGGAATTAATAGTGCAATTGTGTTGTTGTTGATTTGATTGTTGGATTATCTTGTATTTGTGTATGAATGAATGGAATGATTGAGTAATTTGTGATTGATTTCAAGAATAATTTGTGATTAATTTCAAGTTGTTGATTGAGTTTAATGTTTAATCACTGTTCTGGACGTCGAGTTTTTCGCTTGAGCGAAGGATTTTCGCTCGAGCGAGTGACCCTGGGAGTGCTCTCGGCCTAATTTTCGCTTGAGCGAGCAGAGCCTCGCTTGAGCGAGAATTTTGGGATATTTTTAATTGGAATTTCGGAAAATTGTCTTCATGAAAGTTGTAGATATAGATGTTAGCTAACTAATGGCTTTTATTTCATATAAAAAGGACATGTACAGCTCAAGATATGAATTTTTTTGTAATTAAAGGTCAAACTGTCTAGAATTACATTCATTTTTAACTTAGGGACCACTTTTGTTATATTTTTATTTTGAATTTGGAAAAGTGTACTGCATGAAAGTTTTAGGTATGGATGTTATCTAACTAATGGATTTTATTTCGTGTGAAAATAATATGTAGAACTCAAGTTATGAATTTTTGAGTGAATAAAGGTCATGCTGTCAAATTTTGAAGTTGCTCGCGGGAGTAATTTCGCTTGAGCGAAAAATGCTATCGCTTGAGCGAGAAGTATTCCGCTTGAGCGAAAATGCTCCAGTTTTAAGTATGCTCTCGGGAACATTTTCGTTTGAGCGAGGCTTGTTTCGCTTGAGCGAAAATACCCTGTTTTCAAATTGATTTTTATGTAAGGATGAACTTAAAATATTGTGGAGTGAGATATAAACATGTTTTAATTTTTAGTAGGAACCTATTAACTTCCAAAATGATTTAGAATAATCTTGTGTTTTATAAACGTATAAGTATATGATGTTTACTAAAATGAAATTAGAGTTTGTTTTTGATGCAATAAATGTGGATTTAGATAAATGGAAATAAATTATGTACTAATGATTGAATAGAGTGTTGTGTTGTAAATGTGCTATGATTGTATGAAATCTTGTGGACTGATATTATTACAAGGGATTGAATGAGAAGGGAAACGTGTATGAAATGTTATAATGTAATGAGAGTGTTGATTGTCAAGTTGTGTTTGAAAATATAAGGAATATCTTTGGGACTGTAATTAATAGAGATGTTGAGATTTGATGTTGTCTTAGATGTGGAGTGTTATTGATGTGTTGAATGAGTCAAGTCAAGTAGTCACCAATGGGTGTTATTTGACATAGATTTAGTGTGTATGAGATTATCGAGACCTACTTTTAAGGAGGTATCCAGACTTCTAATGATATTCCTAGTCATATAGACCGGGGTATCATGTGATGAGAGGTCGATGGAGGTTTCGCTTGCACTATTCCGTGGTGGCTTGGCTATCAGATATGTGCTTGGGAACTACCCTGTATGTGGTGCCTGAATGGGGATAAACGGATGTGATATCCTGAGGTGAAAAAGACTCTGTAAGGGATAACGTTTATTGCCCGGTTACCGTTAAGTATATCAGGTGTTAGCCTCTGAGGTCAAGGATCCCATACGTTTATCCAGATGAGTCTGTCTAGTTTTCTTTAGGTGTTTGACAAATGCTTGGATTTTGTGAAGTGTATGATTGTTATATGAATTCTATAAATTTTGACAAGTAATAAGGAAAGAACTTACTTTAATTTACTGATATGAAATGCATTTAATATAAAGAGATTATTCTTGGTTTATATTAGCTTACCCTTGCTTTTCTTTGTCTTGTGATTTTGTTGGACTGCAATGATCGTGTTTCGACACGTGAGTAGATATTTTTACAGGTATTTCTCCAAGAGGATGTGATTCTAATGATTTTGGATAACTGTTTTTAATGTAAACTTTATATTGAAATGTAAATAGTTTGATTTGTGAGAAAGAATATTATAAAATTTTTGAGAGCGTTTAATTGTTGTGTATACGAATTATGGTGTGCAAAGTAAATTTTTTTATATACTTCTATAAATCATGCGTTGTTAAATTCATTATATTTAGGAGCATAATATTATTGATTTTTGGGTTCGTTACAAATTTCAGTTCAAAAAAATTTATTTCAATAATAATAATAATAATTATTATTATTATTATTATTTTTAAATAATTTTAAATTGATATTTATATGTATAAAAAAATTATATATTTAAAATTATTTTTAATTTAATTAATATACATGGTTAATATACTATTTTTTTAAAATAATATATTTTATTAATATATTTCATTATACTTTATAAGAAAATTTTATAAATATATTTTTGATTATTTATTAAAATTATTTTTTATATTATTATTTATATTATAAAATTATGATATTAAATAAATATATTAATTTATATTTAATATTAATTATTTTAAATATTATTACAAAATTATTGGATAATATAATTTTATTAAATAAATATATAAATAAACATAATTAAAATAATTTTTTTAATAAATAAATCTATTGAAATCTTACATTTTTTTTTTAATTTAATTATAATTTTAAAATAATTTATAGTTAATTTTTGAAATTAAAAAAAAATTAATTATATTTTAAACAATAATTTATATCTTAAATATTAAATTAATAATAATTTATTATTATTAAAGTTTTATTTTATTTTATATTATTTATTTTAAATTGATATATAAATATATAATAATTAATATTAATATTTAATTTTCTATAATTTTTAAGTATGAATATTTATATTAATAATTTTATAATATAAAAATAAAATATTATTTTTATGAAATTATCATAAAACATCTCTCTTCTTCTTTTCCAAGATGCCACATCCAGATTGCAGGCACACATGGAGACAAACGCAAAACACAGGGAGACAAACACACATAGGGGTTGTTTGGATTTAAGAGTGGATTTGAGGGAGAAGAAAATGAAAGAAATAAAGAGAAAGAGAAGAAAGTGAGGTTATTTGAATTAAGGGAAAAGAGGAGAAAAGAAAAAAAAAAGAGAAAAAAAGTTAAATAATTATTTTTATATTAATATTATTTTTAATTATTTATTATTATTAAAATAAAATATTTATTATTTAATTTTATATTTTATTAGTATTTTCTAATTTTATTATTATAAAAATATAAATATTATTAATAATTATTTATTATTTTAAATTTATTTATTAATATAATATAATAAATAAAATATTAATATTTTATAATCAATTATGTTGTATTATATAATATTTAATTATGTATATGTTGGTTGAGTTTACCAATCAAGAAAGACATGTGGGATTGGGGGACATTAATTAACACAAGACTCTGTTAGCTTTTTCTATTTATTTCGCTTTCTCATGTCTTGGTTTTCTTACAAAATTTTATATTTCATAAGCTTAAGTAAATTTTTTTTTGGTGTGGGGGCTGAGGCAAAAAAAAGACTGTACCGGGTGTCCTTTCCTCTCGTCAGGCAGCTATCTATGTACCTTTCTTCGCAAATCTTCACAATTTAAGTGGGGAAGAAGAAGCAGATGAATTTCTCTCGGAGTTCGTAATATTCTTTTGATTTTAGCAAAATCATCTCACATCCGTCTTCATAAATGGTATTTCTCTAAATTCAAATAGAGGCGTAGGGAGGCAATAACGTAGGGAGGCAAACACACATGGAGACAAACGCAAAACTTGTTAGAATATTTTTTATGTTTTAACTTGCATATTTATATGCTGTTTTTATTTAATTCATGTTTAAAATAACGGTCTTATGCTGACCGATTATTAGGGATTGAGGGAGTTAAATTTTAGCTAACCTATTTGTTGGGAAACTGCCAACTAGTTTCGGCAGAATGGGAGAGAGCAGTTTCTCCTTAATTTGCAGTCTATTTAACATTGTAATCTGATGAAATCAATAACACAGATTCAAGATTAGATTCAGAAAGCGTTTTACTTTACCAGAATTGTGTTCACAATTTGGTATCAAAGCTCCTTCACAGGGGCCTGAACCAAGAAAGCTAACACGTGAGTGAGAGAAACACTAGAGAGCTTTGCTTTCTGAATTGGGTTGGGAAGAGTGATACACTGGTGAGATTTGGAAAATTTGAGAGTGTTATAAAAAATGGCAGAAACTGGAAAGTACGTTCAACCTGCCATTCCCAAGTTTGATGGTCACTGTGACCATTAGGAAAAATTAATGGAAAATTTCTTACGTTCTAAGGAGTATTGGAGTTTGGTGGAGCACGAAATTGATGTTGTTCGAGACAAAGCAAACACATCAGAAGCAGATCTCAAACGACTGGAAGAACAACAACTTAAAGATTTGAAGATAAAGAATTATCTCTATCAAGCAATAGATAGAGAGATTTTGACACAATCCTAAATGATGAAACGTCCAAAATATATGGAATTCCATGAAGCAGAAATTTCAAGGCTCTACAAGGGTGAAACGTGCGCAGTTGCTGGCCTTATGTAAGGAATTCGAGATATTGCAAATGAAGGAAGGAGAGTCGGTGAACTCGTATTTTGGCCGCACTTTAAAGATAGCCAAAAGCATGAAAGCAGTAGGAGAAAGTATGGAAGAGAGTGTCATAACTGCAAAAATTTTGCGGTCTATGACTACGAAATTCAACTATGTAGTATGCTCAATTGAGGAATCCAATAACATGAACACCATGACTATCGATGAATTGCAAAGTAGACTATTGGTGCATGAGCAACGAATGACATGCTCAGTGGAAGAAGAGCAGGTTATGCAGACAGTATTTGATGAGAAGAATGGAAGAGGAAGAGGAAGAGGGAGAGCAAGAGGAGCCTTCCGAGGCAGAGGAAGAGGAAGACAAACATTTTAAAAAAATGAAGTTGAATGTTTCAAATGCCATAAACTTGGACATTTTCAATATGAATGTCTAACGTGGGAGAAAAAAGCAAATTATGCAGAAATGGAGGATAAGGAAGAACATGAGGAAGAGATCTTACTAATGGTTCTCGCGGAGAGCAAAGAAGGAAAGAAAACTGAGTGGTTCTTGGACTCAGGATGCAGCAACCACATGAGTGGCAACAAGGGGTGGTTTTCAGAGTTAGATGAGAATTTTAGAGGCAAAGTAAAGCTGGGAAATGATACTCATATAGCTGTAATGGGGAAAGGGAGTATTCGAATAAAGGTGAATGGATTGATGCATGTTGTTACACATGTGTATTACGTTCCTGAACTGAAAAAAAATTTATTGAGCATAGGACAACTTTAGGAAAAGGGGCTGAGCATCAAAATTCAAAGCAACATTTGCATACACACCCTAAGAAAGGAGTACTATGTGAAATTCCAATGAATGCTAGCAGGATGTTTGTGTTAACAGCAACCATGAGAACATATACGTGCCTCCAAATGAATGCAGAAAACAATTCTCAACTTTGGCACAACAGACTCGGACACTTAAGCTATGATGGCTTGAGCACTCTTGCCTCTAAATAGATGGTGACAGGTTTGCCTCTTATCACAACCCCTCAAGAGGTTTGCACACAATGTTTGGGAGGAAAACAGCACAGACACACTATGTCCAGAAAAGGAGCATGGAGAGCATCCAGGAAACTGCAGCTTGTTCATGCAAATATGTGTGGGCCAATCAAACCAACTTCAAGTAGCAATAAGAGATATTTTTTAAGCATTATTGATTATCTAACAAGGAAAATTTGGTTATACTTTTTAAGTGAGAAGTCTGAAACGTTCTCCTTGTTCAAAAACTTCAAGGCCTTAGTTGAAAAGGAAGCTGGAGAAAGCATTATTTGCTTTAGAACCGATAGAGGAAGAGAATTTTGTTCAAAAGAATTTGAGGAGTTTTGTAGAAATCAAGGGATAAGAAGGAAACTCGTTGCCTATACTCCCCAGCAAAACGGGGTTGCTGAAAGAAAAAATAGAACCATCATGAATATGGTTCGCACTATGCTGATTGGAAGATAGGTTCTGAAAATCTTTTGGCCAAAAGCTACAAAATGGTGTGCACATATTGTGAATAGAAGTCCTACATCAGCAGTACAAGATATGACTCCAGAGGAAGCATGGAGTGGAATAAAACCATCTGTTGACTACTTTTGTGTGTTCGGTTGCCTAGCTCATGTCCACACACCAGACCAGCAACGAGTTAAGCTTGATAACAAGAGCAAACCGTGTTTTCTGTTTGGAGTCAATGATGAATCTAAGACATACAAACTATTTGATCCAATCAACAAGAAAATAGTAATCAGCAAGGATGTTGTATTTGAAGAAAACAAAGGTTGGAGGTGGGAGCAGAGTGAAGTAGAAAAAAATCACCAATAAATTGCTGAAGAAGAAGAAAGCAGTGATTCACAATCTAAATCGGAGGAGGAGTAACCAGAATCACAAGCTGCGGGAACATACACCAGAAATGAATCTCACACTCCAACATGTGAGATCCCAGTTGAAGGGAGGGTGAGAAGAAATAGGAGAAAACCAGTGTGTATGGCAGACTATGAAGAAGGGGGAAGCATACACGATGACAACAATACTAGAGCTATGCTAGTAGTTGAAACTGATCCATTAACATTTGAAGAAGTAGTTAAAAGTAAGAAGTGGCAAGAGGCAATGGTGAAAGAGATGGAGGCTATAGAGAAAAACCAAACTTGGGAGTTAACTCATACTCCCAAAGAAGTAAAACCAATTGGAGTAAAATGGATTTACAAAACCAAACTCAAGGAGAACGATGAGGTTTACAAGTTTAAAGCAAGGTTAGTAGCAAAAGGCTATCCACAACACTATGGAGTGGATTACACAGAGGTGTTTGCACCAGTGGCCAAATTAGATACTATTCGCATAATCCTATCCATGACAGCACAAAATGGGTGGTTTATATTTCAACTAGATGTAAAAAGCGCATTCCTCCATGGAGAACTGAAGGAGGAAATATATGTTCAACAACCAGCTGGATTCATAGAAAAGGGACAGGAAGAAAAGGTATATAAATTGAAGAAGGCACTCTATAGGCTCAAACAAGCACCTAGAGCATGGTAGAACAAAATAGAAGCATATTTCTTACAAAATGGCTTTGTAAGATGTTTTTGTGAACACACTTTGTTCACAAAGTCAGCAAAGGAAGGTAAAATTCTTATTGTAAGTTTATATGTGGATGATTTAATTTACACCAGCAATGATAAAGGTATGTGTGATAAGTTTAAGAAGTGTATGATGTCAGTTTTTGACATGACTGACTTGGGAAAGATGAGGTATTTTCTAGGAATTGAAGTTTTGCATAATACATATGGTATCTTCGCATGTCAAAGAAAATATGCACAGGAAGTATTGGCTCGATTTAATATGGTGGAGTGCAATGCAGTAAAAAATCCAATTGTTCCAAGAATGAAGTTATCCAGAACTGATGCAGGACCTAAAGCAGATGCCACGCTCTACAAACAAGTAGTTGGAAGCCTTATATACCTAACTGCAACTAGACCTGACTTGATGTATGTGGTCAGCCTAATTAGCAGATTCACGGAGAACCCTTCAGAGACTCATTGGGATGCTGTCAAAAGAATCCTACGGTATGTAAATGGGACTACAAAGCTGGGAATACTCTACAAGAAAGGAGAAGATATAACTCTATTGGCCTGTACAGATAGCGATTATGCAGGAGATGTAGACGATAGAAATAGCACATCAGGATTTGTTTTTTTGTTAGGGACTGGTGTAGTTTCATGATCATCCAAAAGACAACCAATAGTGACATTATCTACTACAAAGTCAGAATACATAGCTGCAGCTTCATGTGCATGTCAATGTATCTGGATCATGAGAATTTTGGAGACCATTGGTTTCAAAAGACAAAAGCATATTCTAATTCTGTGTAATAGCAATTCAACTATTAAGTTGTCTGAGAATCCAATATTTCATGGTAGAAGCAAACACATTGATGTTAGATTTCATTTCTTAAGAGATCTTGTCAAAGAAGGAAGAATCAAGTTAAGTCACTGTAACACCCAAAACCAAATAGCTGACATAATGACTAAACCACTCAAGCTGGAGCAGTTTGTCAAGATCAGGAGTATGCTGGGTATGATTGCAGTGTTAGAAGTAAACTAAAGCCTCTGGACATTTAGTTTAAGGGAGGGATTGTTAGAATAATTTTTATGTTTAAACTTGCAGATTTATATGCTGTTTTTATTTAATTCATGTTTAAAAATAATGGTCTTATGCTGACCGATTATTAGGGATTGAGGGAGATAAATTTTAACTAACCTATTTATTGGGAAACTACCCACTAGTTTCGGTAGAAAGGGAGAGAGCAATTTCTCCTTAATTTGCAGTTTATTTATCATTGTAATCTGATGAAATCAATAACACAAATTCAAGATTACATTCAGAAAGCGTTTTACTTTACCAGAATTGTGTTCACAAAACTCAGGGAGGCAAACACGCAAGGAGACAAACACAAATTGTTGCTGGCACACATAAATGCACATAGTAATAAGAAATAATAAAACACAAATTAATTATTCTTTTTTCTTTCATTTCAAAAATCAAATTCCATAAATATTAACCCCACTATTGAACGAACAACAATTTGTTTGAGACAATCGAAATTGAAATCACGAACCTCATAATCGATTATCCTAAACCTCAGAATTGATTATCCTCACTCATAATCGATTATCCCCAAATACAAAATCGATTAACCTAAACCTATAATAATTGATTATCTCTAAAACTAGAATCGTTCATCAAATAATCCATGTGTAATACAAATCAACCATAACTTTAATCGAAAGGAATTTATTACGGGTTACCTTCTTCCACAAATGGAGATGCAACTACTTTAGTCGCTCAACTCAACCTACCAAACTAAGATGATTTGAACTATATTAATACACACATGCTCAGATTCCTTCAACATTTTTCCTGTCATTCAACGTTGTCTTCCCCTAAACCATGGTTACGGGGAAAACCACTAGTCTACGTGGCTTTCCCTTCAAATCTTCTCTTTGAACTGCAAAAATTTACAGATCGAGCTTTCTTCTCCTTTTCCAATTTTGTAGAACCAAACAATCACAAATCTTTTTCAATCCGTCTTATTCCTTCCACCGAAACAGTAAATTCCTAGATCCAAACAAAGGCTAAAAGAATGTTCAAGAATTAACCTTATAAGATTGTTTAGAGAATACTAATCAATGATATCCTTAAGTTGTATTTAGGAGAACTAGACCATTTTAATGCCTCAATAATTTCAAAGATGATTTGGAAATACTAAAGTCAACTTTGTTATTCTAAACATGCAAATAACAATAAATCCTAGAAATAAATTTTGCAAGCATGCAAATAACAATCAATTCTAGCAAATATGTTCAAGTATAAAAATAAAGACTTATATACTTTAACATGTTGAAATGAATTTGACTTTATAAGATAAAATAAAAGTTGCATCAAGATTTTCAATAACTACAAGCCCAAAGTTATTTATAAAAGGATAAGCCTTGTATCCATAATAACAAAAGAGAAGGGACTATAGAATTTTTTCTATATTTTGTATGAACATAACCTTAGTTTATGATAAAATTATTTATTCATATTTATATTTTCTATACTTATTGAAAAAAAGTTATTATTTGTAAATTCTTATGTGTAAAGTTATTTTTTTTTATCAACAAGTGTATTTTGTAATTTTTTCTTTATAACAGTTATTCATTGTAAAATAAAAATATCATACAATTTTGTATCCTAAAAAATTAGGAATAATTTAATATTTAAAAAAAATACTTATTCTTTGATTTAAGAAGAATTAAAATTATGTGTCTAAATAAAAAAATGACAAAATTTATAATCTTTTATTAGTAAAAATTTTTCAAAATTTTTTAAAGAAAAACTTAACCTAATTTAAATTGAATAACTTGACATAAATAAATATTTAAAATTATCTATTATATATATATATATATATATATTTTAAAGTTAAATATTAAATAATATTTAATAAAATTATATAATTCTAATTCGTGTGATATCTTATTTAAAAAATCATTACAAGAAAATTTAAATTTTATTCAAACTCTTATTTTTAAAATTTATTTGTACTTCGACAAAAATATTCTTAAAAATTTATAAAGTAAAATTGATGAGTGAAAAAGAATTTTTTTTATAAAATATTAATTTTAAATAAAGGAGAAGAAGATGAGAGATTGATCTCTAGGTTATTTATAAAAAGGTTGTCTAAAAATAAATTCTAGATGTAAAATTAGATAATTTAATACCTTTATTCATGCGTACAACTTCTGTAAAGAAAACAGAATAATAATGAGAAGGAAAAAGGTATATTAAATGGAAGATATGATAAAAGAAATTAACTTAAAACAAAAGATGACAATTAAATAAATATTATTAAGATAACAATTCTTAAAAAAAATATGGTGTATTGAAGAATTTTTTACAGTATTATTATTTTAATAAAATATTTCCGAAATGTATTTCTTCCCAATTTATTTCTCAAACTAAATCTATTTAGTGTTTAAACTTATAATTCGGTTTCGTTACATTATTTCCCTCTTTCTCTTTTAATTATCAGACTTTCAGTAATAAAAAATTTAATTAAAAATAAAAAATTTAATTTTAAAATTTAAATAATAATTATATATAAAATTAATATACTATTTAAATATATATATTAAATTATGTAAATATATTTAAATAATTATTAAAAATACTAAATAATAATTTTTTATTATATATATATATATATTAATAAGAAACTTGAAATTTATACAATTTTTTTAATTATATGAATTATTTAAGTTATAATTTTAGAAAATTTTGATAAATTTAATGTATAAAATATTAAAAGTAAAATTATAAATAAATTATTAGTAGCAAAATAAAAATTATAGATATGATATTAAAGAAAAATAAATTCATTTAAATAAAAATAAATGTTAGAACATTCCTTGGAATTAAAAAGTGATTAATTATAAAAGACATACATAAAAAATTAAAATGACTTAAATGAAAATAAATTAAAAGAGTTACATTGAAATTAATTTACAATATTTCAAATCTTGTAGATCTTTCTCTTCCTTTGTTGTCAATGTAACTACTGTCTCTTGTATCTTTAACAATTTTTGCAAGGGTTGTTGCATAGCACAGATAAGTCGTTTCAATAAACAATTCAATATATCTCCATGTCTGGTCACGCTGCACGCTTTTATGTGTTGTTTGAGCCTTTTTCCATCTTCTAATAATTTGTTGCATATCAAAATCAGTATTGATTTCTATGGAGTCGTGAAATAGTTTATTGTTGACAACTTGGATTGGACATCGATAGTTGATCTTTGTTATCTACTTACGGTCTCCATAATCTAGTATTTCACTGATTTTTTGAAAAAATTGGTTGAAAGACCAATTGTGTTCAACTACCATTTTCCTTGGATAAAAGCTTGTGTAAATAAGTCCAAAACCGTGTGAAGATTCCTTGATGGTAGCATGTTGGAGAGCTCCACTGAAATAAAGTATGGCTTTTGTAAAAGTAATGGGTTGATCGTTTGATGAAGAGGCTGTGAGAGGTGGGTTTAGAAGCATGGTAATTTGTTCAGGTGTTCTGACCAATATGGCATACATTTCGATTATTGTATCTATAGAAAATTGAGACTTCCAAGCAAGCATCTGAACTACATGAACATCAGTTAATATAGGAATGATATCATATGTTAGTAAATTCTCACCGTTAAGATTTGATTTACGATAATACAGCTTCCTAAATGTTGTCTCATGAGGAAGAGTTAGAGCAATACATATTTTTTGTTTCAGCTCCATGAAGGTACACTAGTATGGGATTCGAAATAAATTAGGCGATGGACCATGGAAGCTTACACCTTGTTCGTTATGTACAATTTCACCGTTTGCAAAGACAGCAACTAGGTAAGAATTTGTGAAATCTTGACTATTGGTGATGCCAAACTCCTCCATTTGAAGATTATTTAGAGAATGAGAATATGAGAATGATAATGAGAATTTTTGTATTTCGTAGTTGTAGTGCATTTGTTGAAAGATGTAATGTATGCTATTTATAGACAAATGATAGGAAAGGTGAATAGAAAATTTAGAGGGTGGAGATTTAGGTTATGTAATTGAACAATTGAGATTCGTTGTTCGCTTCTCTAAGCATTATTGATGTGTCACAGTTCTTATTAAAGTGATGAGAAAATTTGTCAAAAAGTTCTGTTGGTGATTGTGACTAAACAGTATTGATGTGTCACAGTCTATATTAAAGTGATAAAGAGTAAGCATTATTCATGTTGATTAGATTAGTTTAAGGTTTAGAGTTTACATGAAAGATGTTAAATAAAACTTCATTAATAACATTGTTCTAAACATCATAGATGAAACAAAATAATTTCTAAACAACATAAATTAACTACGTGAAGTAGAAGCACGAGTAATGTTGGGACATGTTTTCTTGGTATGACCAGGGGTATGATAATAGGAACAATTTTTTACACGACCATGTTGTTCTATAATGTCCATCTCTATTCTTATTCGGCTTAACTTAGATCGACCCTTTGAAGTTCTTTTCAATTCTGGGTTTGGGCACAAAGTTGGGCCTGTATAAGTTGGCCAATAGTCTTCATGTCTGAGTTCTCCAAATTGTTGCTCGTACACCTTAGAAATTTGCTGTAATGTATACACTGGAGTGATGTACATGTTAAAGTCATGGTGTGCGTGTTTACATGCTGCAAGTACATGCGAACATGGCATATGAACTTTTTAAAACTTCCCACAATCACACCACAACTCATCTAATCTAATTGTAAATTTCCCTGCTGGTCGAACTTCTCGCGAATGTTCAGTCTCCTCCACTACAAATCTTATGCTTGATCTATCGAAATTGATAACTCTGTGGGTGTTCGCCTTTGAGTGTGCATCTTGCAATGCTTTTGAAGCAACTTCGGTGTATATATGACTAGCTGTGATCATGGCATCTATCTCTCTACCTCTTTCTGTAAAGAATTTGTTGCAACAGATGTATGTTGCCATCACCATGGAGCATATTGGGAGGTTTCTTGTTTTCTTTAAGACTGAATTAATTGATTCTGCTAAGTTTGTTGTCATGTGTCTCCACCTTCTTCCGTTGTCCCATACAAGTGTCCATTTGTCTCTTGGAATCTCATCCAATCATTGTGCTGCTTCCAAGTTATTATCTCTTACTATGTTGTAATAGTAAAAGAATCTAGGTTCAGTCATGCCATATGCTACAAAAAATTTTAAAGTGTAATTAATATAAGTAACTAACAAAATATAAAACATATTAATAAAAAAATCAAACATTAATGATATTAAAAACTTCAGAAAAATAAAGAATTACCCATATTAACCACATCCTTCTTGCGAGCAGTTGTTTTGAAACGTCGCATAAAATTTTGTGCAATATGCCTAATGCAATACACATGCATAGAATTGTTTTCTGTCCAACCACTTCCATGTCTATAGTATGCACTTCTTATGGACTCATGATGGTCTGAAATGAGACACAACCCCTCTTGTGGTGTTACGTATCTCAGTAGGTTTCTTAAAAAGAAGAACCGTGCATCACTAGTTTCACCTTCTACAATAGCAAAGGCAATTGGAATTATGTTGTTGCGTTCGTCTTGTCCAACTGCCACCAATAAGGTCCCTTTATACTTTCCATATAAAAATGTTCCATCAACTTGAACAATAGGTTTGTAGTGACGAAAATCATCAATACATGGTTTGAATGACCAAAATAGCCTCTTAAAAAAAACATAATTGTTGTCCACCACCTCACCTTGGTATGCAGGTTGTGTATTCATCTTCCAAATGAAGCCTGGAACATACAATTCCATTGCTTGCAATAGAGTAGGTAACTTATGATATGAATCCTCTCAGTTGCCATAAATGTTTTCGATTGCAATTTGTTTGGCCAACCATCCCTTTCAGTAGCTGATGGTATAACCCATAGTTGACTTCATGTATCCTATGATGGTGGAGATAGGTGTTGAAGGATCAGTCTCAACAATGTCACGAATTGTTTGGGAAATCATTCGTGATCCCAACTTGTTATGATCTTGTGAAATGAGAGGTGCAAGACATGTGTGGTTGCCCTTCCAACTTCATTGTTTCCCAATATTGGTCTTTGGTGCGCAATATTGCTCGGCATCTCCATTCACAATCGCTATGAACACATTGCACGACAAACCTAACCGGGCTTGATAGTTGAACCTTGTAAGTACAATGATTTACTATATGAAATCGGTTGATAGCATCTTGCACTTGTTCTTTTGTGCCGAAACACTGACCAACGAATAGTGTTTCGGGTGGATAAACTACTGTTTCCCGATCTAGGACATGGCCAAACTCTAAATCATTTATTTGTATATGAGTTGAGAAGTTGAGAAAATATTGTGCTGGGTTGTATGGTATGTTTGATTGTGATGGAGGAATATTTGAAGGTGGATGCACTTGTACATCTTCTTCATCATCTGGAATTTGGCTAAGGATTTCGTCTTCATCTTCACTAAAAGGATAAAAAACTTTTATTGGAAGACCTACAATAGCATTTTCTTCTATGAGTGGTTGTTGGCTTTGTTGAGATTCTAATTTATTCTGGTTTATCAAAGGATAACTTAAAAGTTGGATGAATGATTGAGTGTCATTTTCCCAATTGAAATTATCTGTTGTTATATGTGAGTTTATCACGTTATGGATAAGGTAATGTGAGGGTGAAAGTTGTGGTTGTGAGGCTTGGATAAATGACAAAGTACATGCTTCGAATGTAACATATAATTCAATACCTGATTGAAGTACATTTGAATCATGTATGTTGAAGATTGCTTCGATGTCTTCATCATCCTTCAACTCCACAGCTGTGTAATTGTTAACTCCAGGCCCAAGTCTTATTGGGTACCGAAATGTATAGTTGCAACCCTTTCATTTGCATCTTTCTCACATTTTTTATGGATGATTTCTTCATCGTTTGTAGAGATAGATCTCTTCTTAAAGACACTAATTTGGCTGATGTTGAGATGAAAGTGACTCCTTCAATATGGCAGCTGTTTATTATACCATCATAGTAAACAATGACATATATAGAACCCATTTCTCTGAAAATAATAAGGTAGAAAGACTTTTGTAGAGTGAAAACAACAAACAACCAAAGAAGGAGAATGTAAGTGATAATATTAACATGTAAAATGAACAAAGTTATACCTTCTATTTATAATGGTAAGTAAGGAAGCAACAATGACATGTAAATCGAGTGAGTGTGACTTGTCAGGTACACTTCACCATTCCCATACTTTCTCTTCTCCCAACCAAGAAATATGCCTTATGAGGAGCACGTAAATCGAGTGAGTGTGACTTGTTAGACACAATTCACCACTCCCATACTTTCTCTTCTCCTAACAAAAAAAATGTCTTCTGAGGAGGACGTAAATCGAGTGAGTGTGACTTGTCAGGCACACTTCACCACTACCATACTTTCTCTTCTCCCAACCAAGAAAGATGCCTTCTAAGGAGCACGTAAATTGAATGAGTGTGACTTGTCAGGCACACTTCACCACTACCATACTTTCTCTTCTCCCAACCAAGAAAAATGTCTTCTGAGAAACACGTAAATCGAGTGAGTGTGACTTGTCAGGCACACTTCACCACTACCATACTTTATCTTCTCCCAACCAAGAAAGATGTCTTCTGAGGAGCACGTAAATCAAGTGAGTATAACTTGTCAGACACACTTCACAACTACCATACTTTCTCTTCGCCCAACAAAAAAAGATGCCTTCTAAGGAGCACGTAAATCGAGTGAGTGTGACTTGTCAGACACACTTCACCACTCCCATACTTTCTCTTCTCCCAACCAAAAAAGATGCCCTATGAGGAGCACGTAAATCAAGTGAGTGTGACTTGTCAAGCACACTTCACCACTACCATACTTTTTCTTCTCCCAACCAAAAAAGATGCCTTCAGAGGAACACGTAAATCGAGTGAGTGTAACTTGTCAATCACACTTCACAACTACCATACTTTCTCTTCTCCCAACCAATGTTAAGGTTTCCTATAAGTATAGATGGTATGACTTTGTTTAATTTACATCTTACCATTCTCACTTGCATCCAAGTATGTATTTATTTACTGTCTAACTTTCAAATATCATTTATCACATACTTGCAATATCAGTCAGCCAAAATGTTATTATCAAAGCAAAATGAACACAGATATAACTTCATTGGTAGGACGGTAAGTTTAACATATCATCCTTATTTATTTATACTTTATTTGTATATGAACAAATATTGTGCCTAATTCGTTAATAATTGCTGGAGACTGAAAATATTATATCATCATATTGTCACTCAATGCCAGAACCTCACCCTCTAATTGTTCCATTACTAGAACAAGTAGGCTTTGCTCTAGTAGCAAATTTAAGACATCTAAAGGTTGATCATGCTTTGGTAAAAGCTCTGGTAGAAAGGTGGAGACCTGAAACTCACACATTCCATTTTCCAATAGGAGAATGCACCATAACGGTAGAGGATGTTGCACTTCAATTCGGGTTAAGAGTTGATGGATTACCAGTTATTAGCCCAACAATGTTAAATTGGGACGAAATGTGTGAAACATATTTGGGCATTGTGCCAGTCAAAGGAGAGTCACTAATTGGCTCTATGATCAAGCTAAAGTGGCTTAGGAAAAATATTTTACAACTTCCAGAAGAACCATCAGAAGAACAACTTCACGCCCATTGTAGAGCATATGTATTAGGTTTAATTGGAGGTATTTTAATGCTTGAAAAAACAGGAAATAAGGTCCATCTTATGTATTTAACTTTATTAACTAATCTTAAAAGTTCTTGGTGTTATAGTTGGGGATCTGCTTGTTTAGCTGTGTTGTACAGGGAAATGTGTAAAGCAACAAATGTAAAGGCCAAAACAATGGGTGGTTGTGCATCACTTTTACAATCTTGGGCATGGCATCACATGTCATATATTGCTCCAATTTCTAGACTTCCACCAACATACCCATTGGTCTGCAAATGGAGCGGAGGTAGAGTGTTAAACTTTAGAAATGTACCTCACAATGATGTTGTGGGGTATAGAACTATGTTTGATCACATTCAAACTGATTAGATAAATCTTCTTTTAAAATTATTAATTCATTTTTTTTTAATTTTGGTTTGTTTTAATAACAAAAATTATTTTTTGGTGGAAGTTTTTATGGACCCCATATAAGGACTTGCAAAGATCAATCCCAGTTCAAGCATTTAGGGATGCCCAATTGTGGACTACATGTACAACCATAATTTGTTTTATAATTATTGAATGGCACCAATCTGATAGAGTGAAGTTACAATTTGGTTTATTCCAAGAAATCCCTTCTCCACCAAATAATTTGGATGACCTACACAACATTGATATGAGGGGAAGACATGACGAAGATTGGGTAACAAAACATACTCATTGGATTGATATATGGAATAATAGACGTCAATTGACATTAGTGGGTGATTCAATGCAAGACAAATTATTTCACACAGTAGAATACATGCAATGGTACAATGCCAATTCCATAATTTTTCTATCTGTACCACAATTGCTCAAAGATCCAATAGCCCACCAACAACCATGGGCTGGAGCCACTTTTGAAACTGATGCAACTTCCATATCATCGTATGAGGAGCCTCAACAACCTGTTTCCTTACCCACAATTTGTGACGCCAGAACCAAACACAATTGACAGAAGACATTCTTTTACAACAACCTTAGAGGATATTTTCTCAAACTTATTTGGAGTAGATTTTTCAACTCCAGCTCAAGCTCAAACTTACATCAATTCTTTTTACCAACCAGATTATGCTAACCAATCAGGTAGTTCCTCAACTACATTCCAAAATCTGGAGGTTCATGAAGAAGAAAATCCTCCACAAATTTCTCCTGAAATTCAAGAATAATAACCACAAAGACAAAATCCAAAACATAATAAATGTCGTCCTCGTTGTGGAACTGGACACATGGAGATTAAAATTTTAATTTTGTTTTTCAATTTTTATTGTCAATAATTATGTTATTTTTAATATTATGCATTAAATTTTATTAATTTTTATTATTTTTTAATTTTAAGTTTATTTTATATTAATAATAATATTTTAGCTAATTAAATAATATTTTTACTTTATTATTTTAAAAAATAATTCTAACATTCTTTTAATGGAATATTTATAATTTATTAAGTAAAAAATATTACATAATTTTTTTAATATAATATTTAATTTTTTAATATATTATATAAATTAAATTTTTATTTATTTTATTTTTTATTAAAATTTATTATTTAATATTAATAATAATTATTTAAAAATTTTACATTTAACTTTTATATTTAATATATTTATATTATTTAAATTTTAAAATTAAAATTTTTATTTTATAACTTAAATAATTCATATAATTAAAGAAAATTTATAAATTTCAAGTTTATTATTAAAAATATATATATATATATAATAAAAAATTATTATTTAATATTTTTAATAATTATTTAAATACATTTACATAATTTAATATATATTTAAATAATATATTAATTTTATAAATAATTATTATTTAAATTTTAAAATTAAATTTTTTATTATTGAAAGTTTGATAATTGAAAGGGAAAGAGAAAAATAATGTAACGTTTAGAATTTGGTTTCCAAGAAATCGAATTCTATATTTAACCCGTGAATAGGTTTAGTTTGGGAAATAAATTGAGAGGAGATACATTTCACAAATATTTTATTAAAATAATAATAATACGGTAGAAAAAGTCGTGTATTGAATGTTGAGTGGGAGAGATATGTTAAGGTATTTTTTGTTGTCCTACTTATTTAGAGAAAAAAGTTATAAAATTAATGTTATTAAATTTACTTGTTTTTAAATGATAGATGAACATTCATAATTTAAACGCATTGCAGATCTTATTCGGCGTAATTAATTTTTTTTTTAATAAATTTTGTTATAAAAACTAAATGTTGAATGCAAATATAATATATTATAATTATTATATTTGTTCATGTAATATTTTAATTTTTTTTGGCTAAGTGTAGAATACAACAAGGCATATGTGGTGAATATGTTATGTCTAATGTTCAATTGGATTATAATAAAAAGAAATAAAACAAAAATAAAATTAAAAATAAAACAAAAAATGTGATTTTTATAAATTAGAAAATTAAAACTTGCAAATAAATAAAATAAGAGAATTAAAATTGTGGACAAAAGATTAAAGTGATTAAAACCACAATTTATCCATTTTATTTAGATATTTTTTAAACTAGTCTAGATTAGCCTAAATTTTGGACAATTTTTTTAAAAACCTTTTAGAAATTCTATAAACTAGTTAGTGGACCAACGTGATGGATAATTAATTCAATAATTTAAAATAATACTTATTTAAAAATTGTTGAACTATAATAATAAAAAATAGATAATATAATTTTATTTTAAGAAATATAATCTTATTTATTACATTACCATAATTATTTATTTAAACACGGATCATATTTTAAGGGGAAAAAATTGGAGAGCATAATAATAAGTGATAGTATAATTGCATAAATTTTATCGAAATTTTTTATACTAGACTAAATTATTTGAAACTAATTAGTAGAAAAATAAATTTAGCTTAGGAAATTATTTTACAAATTATTTTTATATTAAATAAATAATTACGATGTCCAATTACTCTTATAAGTGTAATTTATATTTTTTTCTATATAAAAAAAAATTATGATATTCAATGTTTTTCTTACTCATAGTTTTCTGTCACTAATTAATATTATTAACATTAGACATAGTTAAGTTTAATAATGGTATGAATTAATTATATTTTGATGTGTTTTAATGTAAATAATGATATAAAATGGAGTTAGTGAGAAAAGATTTAAGAAAATATAAAAAAAAATTATTATTATTAATCCATCTCACATGCAGTAAGGTATAAGATAACCCAATACTTGGATTGGATGATGAATGGTTCGAATTTTACAACACTGAAGGATTGTGATGAGTGAGTGAGTGAGTTGAGCTGTGACTTCACTACCCTCTATGCTCACTTCTTCCCTTTCTCCGCGTTTCTTCTTCTTCCTATGCCCCAAGTCCTATACTTTTCCACGCAAATGCAAATTCCCACATCAAAATTTTCCCAAACCCTTTTCCAAGGATCACAAGGTAATATACTAAATCCGAGGCTACTTGGTTATCCTCACGGTTCTTGTGCTGAAAAGTTTGTTTGTTTGTTTGTTTTTTCTTTTCTTTGTGTAGTTACTGAGTCAAAATTTGAGTTTTGCTGCTTTCAGCAACACTGCTTTCAGCTATGCTTACAGCAGCGACGACGGGGATACAAATGGAATTGATTTCTTGCACCTCATGGAGGGGCGTGGGGTTCGTGCCAATTCCCAGACCTATTTGTGGCTTTTAGAAGGGTGTTTGAGTTCTGGGTCGTTTTCTGATGGTTGGAAGCTTCATGCGAGGATTCTGAAGATGGGTTTTTGTGCAGAAGTGGTTTTGTGTGAACGTCTTATGGACTTGTACATTACCCTTGGTGACTTGGATGGCACAGTCAAGATGTTTGATGAAATGCCTGTTAGACCCTTGTCTTGTTGGAATAAGGTTTTGTATATGTTTGTTGCTGGGAAGATGACTGGTCTTGTTTTGGGTTTGTTTAGGCGAATGGTGAGGGAAAAGGTGAAGCCTGATGAGAGAACTTATGCTGGGGTTTTGCGGGGTTGTGGTGATGGTGATGTTCCTTTCTACTATGTGGCGCATATACATGCAAGGACTATATCTCTTGGTTATGAAAATAGTTTGTCGGTAGGTAATCTTCTGATGGATTTATATTTTAAAAATGGGTTTTTGAATTCGGCTAAGAAGGTTTTTGACAGTTTACAGACGAGGGACAGTGTTTCTTGGGTAGCTATGATATCTGGTTTATCGCGAAGTGGTTGTGAAGAAGAGGCGGTTCTTCTATTTTGTCAGATGCACACGTTGGGAGTCTATCCTACCCCTTACATATTTTCAAGTGTTCTAAGCGCCTGTACTAAAATAGAGCTATTTAAGTTTGGAGAGCAGGTCCATTGCCTTGTTCTCAAGCAGGGATTCTCTTCTGAAATCTATGTTTGCAATGCCCTTGTGACATTATATTCACGTTTGGGGAACCTTATATCTGCTGAGCAGGTTTTTAACGCAATGTCGCAGAGGGATGAAGTTACATATAATTCACTGATTTCAGGTTTAGCTCAACAAGGATATAGTGACAGAGCTTTGGGTTTGTTTAAGAAAATGCGTCTTGATTGCCTAAAGCCTGACGGTGTTACAGTTGCAAGTCTTCTGAGTGCCTGCTCATCAGTTGGGGCTCTTCTGGTAGGAAAGCAATTTCATTCGTATGCTATAAAGGCTGGGATGTCTTCAGATATTATCTTGGAAGGCTCACTGCTTGATCTTTATGTAAAATGCTCGGATTTAAAAACTGCCCATGAATTTTTCCTTTCAACTGAAACTGAAAATGTGGTATTGTGGAATGTGATGCTTGTGGCTTATGGCCAGATGGACAATTTAAACGAATCATTTAAGATATTTACACAGATGCAGATGGAAGGTATTATACCAAATGAATTCACCTATCCTAGTATTTTGAGAACTTGCTCTTCTTTGAAGGCTCTTGATCTAGGAGAACAAATTCATACTCAAGTCCTAAAAACTGGGTTTCAATTCAATGTGTATGTCTCTAGTGTGCTTATCGATATGTATGCCAAACTTGGAAATTTGTATACTGCCCTGAAAATCCTTAGAAGATTAAAAGAAAAAGATGTTGTTTCTTGGACAGCCATGATTGCTGGGTACGCACAGCATGAAAAATTTGCTGAGGCTCTTAAGCTCTTTAAAGAAATGCAAGAAGAAGGGATACAATCTGATAATATAGGATTCGCAAGTGCAATTAGTGCATGTGCAGGTATCCATGCACTTAATCAAGGACAGCAGATTCATGCTCAAGCATGTGTCTCTGGTTATTCAGATGATATTTCAGTTGGTAATGCACTTGTTAGTCTTTATGCTAGGTGTGGGAAAGTACGACAAGCATACTTTGCTTTTGATAAAATATTAGCTAAAGATAACATATCATGGAACTCATTGATATCTGGTTTTGCACAAAGTAGACATTATGAGGATGCACTGAGTGTATTTTCTCAAATGAATAAAACTGCACTAGAAATCAATTCATTCACATTTGGTCCTGCAGTTAGTGCTGCTGCCAATGTTGCTAACATTAAACTAGGGAAGCAGATTCATGCCATGATTTTAAAAACTGGCTATGATTCAGAAACTGAAGTGTCTAATGTTTTGATCACACTATATGCTAAATGTGGTACCATTGAAGATGCTGAGAGACAGTTTTCTGAAATGCCGGAGAAAAATGAGGTTTCTTGGAATGCCATGCTTACTGGTTATTCTCAACATGGTCATGGATTTGAAGCATTAAGCCTTTTTGAGGATATGAAGCAACTTGACGTATTGCCAAATCATGTCACCTTCGTGGGAGTCTTAACAGCATGTAGTCATGTGGGTTTAGTTGATGAGGGAATTAGCTATTTCCAATCAATGAGTGAAGTTCATGGTTTGGTGCCAAAACCTGAACATTATGCATGTGTTGTAGATCTTCTTGGGCGGTCTGGTCTTTTAAACCGTGCAAGGACATTTGTTGAGGAGATGCCAATTCAACCAGATGCAATGGTTTGGAGGACCCTTTTAAGTGCTTGTATTGTTCATAAGAATATTGATATTGGAGAGTTTGCAGCAAGTCATCTTCTGGAACTAGAACCCGAAGATTCAGCAACCTATGTTCTGCTTTCAAATATGTATGCAGTGACTGGGAAATGGGGTTGTAGGGATCGAACAAGGCAAATGATGAAAGATAGAGGTGTTAAAAAAGAGCCTGGTCGTAGCTGGATAGAGGTTAATAATTCAGTTCATGCATTTTTTGCTGGTGATCAGAAACACCCTCTTGTAGATAAGATATATGAATATCTCAGTGATTTGAGTGAAAAGGCAGCTGAAAATGGTTACATTCCACAGACCAATAGCCTTTTAAATGATGTAGAACGACGTCAGAAGGGCCCCGCACAAATTCTTCACAGTGAGAAACTGGCAATTGCTTTTGGATTGCTTAGTTTGTCTAGCTCTACTCCTATCCTTGTTTTCAAAAACCTTCGCGTTTGTGGTGATTGCCATAACTGGATTAAGTATGTCTCTAAGATTTCCGATCGAGTGATTGTAGTGAGAGATTCGTATCGCTTTCATCATTTTAAGGATGGTATTTGTTCATGTAAAGATTACTGGTAAGATGGAAGCAGATTCACTAAAATGAAAGAATCCACCTAGCATTTGGGAGGGACCAAAATTTAGAACAAGCGTGGCAGAATTTTTTCCATTGGTCAGCTATGTCACCTATGGTTTGTGCTTTTGCTTCTTTGATTTTATATAGATGTTTTCTACTTTCTGTCTAACCCATTATATTTTCCTGCCATAGCTGAAACTCAACCAACCAAACCCAGATGATCTTGGATATGTGGATACTATTTCAGTTTAGGAAATTGGTGATGTCAGGGTATGTTCAAGCCTGAATATGAGTTCTGTCATTTTCTTGGTCCCATGCTTCATTTTTATATTAGTTTATGAGAAAAAAGGCTATGCACTGACAGTGTAAAATACTGTTTATTTCAAGTTGACATGCAATTTCCTCTTATATGATATGTGCACGTGACCATTGTAAAAAAGGAAGAGGGTGGAAATTCTGTAACCACTATTGTTTTACGAGAAAGTACAGATAGTATACTATATGATCTTGAAAGAACAGTGGATGATGGAGTGAACACTTACAAGGTAATTTCCAATGTTTTGTAATTTTAAATGATATTATTGAAGAGGTAATTTTCTGTTATTTCACTCCATCAATCTTGTAAAATTAGGGATGCAAGTTACTTATTACAACTATTTAGATTGCACATATGGAGACATGTTCTTTAAAATAATTTAATGCTTTAGCTAACTGTAATTTGGAATATTGATTAATATTTTCCCATGCCATTATTCATCAGGCCATGTGTAAGGATATAGCCGTATTGTACCTGGAACTGCAGCCACTGAAATTGAGATAGCTAAAAGGGTGAAAGACTTTTCCTTAAAGGAGATAGGGGCGACCAGATTACAGCGGATACTGGAGATCATTCCATGGATTATTTTACTCTTGAAAACAGAAAAATTTTCTTGTCTGTTTGATGAAAATGATCCCACGGTCATACCCTTAATGTATTTTATTTAGGATGGAAACTGTTTGATTAGGGTTTATTTTTTTATGTTGTAAATAGTTTAATTAAGTTCTAATTAAATTTGGTGATGGTAAATATTAGTGATATTTTAAAGAATTTTATTGTAAATATTGAACATATTGTATTTATGATTCAAATTTCCATTTCATGTAACAATTTAATTTGTGATGATAAACTTTAATTTGTTTTAAATTTAATCATTTTTCAATCTTCCTTCAATTTTTTAAATGATGAATTTTTCATTTTGAAAGTTTAAAGTTCCCAGAAATTTTAATTATTTCAAGTATTTTATGTAGAAAACTCAAGCACCAAATTAATTAATTAAAGTTTCTTCCTATTTCTTTTAATTCAATGTTAATATTTTCTAATTAAGTAATCCATGTAACTTATTTTAATTATTTTAATTTTTTTTATAAAAATAAGAAAAATTATCAATATTCATAGTTTAATTCGGTTTAATTTTTAAGTTAAATATTCATCTAAATTAAACATGTAATTTTTGTAAGAATCTTGTTCTTACATTAACAAAAAGAAAAAAAAATTGAAACAAGTATATAAAGAAGACATGTGATAAAAAATTGAAAACATCAATTCATCAATATATTTTTTATTTTTTTACCAAGTAAACTTGTTATTCAATTTTGTTAAATTAAATAACTTTCAAGATATGATTGATGTTATTGGAACTTATGATCCAAATTTACTAGTTCCTAAATATCATGAAATTAGAATTCCACTCTTTAATAAAGAGATAAACTACACTAAAGGGTTGTGGAAAGATCATAAATTTCAATGGACGAAACATGGTTGTTCTATTCTGTCAGATGCATGAACTTATCGGAAGCAAAGAACCTTGATTAATCTCTCCTGCAGAGACAATGTTTGTGAAGTCTATTGATGGTTCTAAATTTGTGAAGATTGGAGAAAAATCATTGAAATGTTTGATACCCTTGTGGAAGAAATTGGAGAAGAGAATGTTGTTCAATTGATCATAGATAATAAAAGCAATTATGTCTTAGCCGGTAAGATGTTGGAGGAGAAAAGGCCTAATCTATATTGGACTCCCTGTGTTGTCCATTGTATAGATTTGATGTTGGAAGATATTGGAAAGCTTCTTTTAATAAAGAAGACAATTCAAAGGGGAATTAGTCTTGTTGGTATTATTTATAATCATTATAGTACCTTAAATTTGATGAGACATTTCACAAACAAAAGGAAATTGGTAGACATGAAAGTCACAAGATTTACTACATCTTACTTATCACTAGAAAGACTTCATCAAGAGAAAGGAAGTTTAAGAAAGATGTTTGTTATGATGAATGAAGCAAAAACAAGTTGTCTAAGGATGCTAAGGGGAGGGAAGCTTAAAAAATTATTCTTATGCCTTCATTTTGGAATCATGTTGTTTTTACACTTAACGTCATGGTTCCTCTTGTCTGTGTGCTTCGTCTTGTAGATGGGGAGAGAAAAGGAGCTATAGGCTATATTTATGAAGCAAATGGAAAAAGTGAAAAGAAACCATAATGAACTCTTTCAATAATAATGAAAGTAAATATAAGGATGTATTTACAATCATCGATAATAGATGAACTTGTCGACTTCATCGTCCATTACATGCAACTGACCACTTTTTGAACCCAAAGGTTATTATTCTAACCCATAAATAGAATATGATTCGGAGTAACCAATGTATTATATGTTTGCATCAAGAGGTTGGTGTCAAGTAAAGATGTGTAACAAAAATTTTTAATTGAATTATCTCTTTACAAAAGTGGAAGTGACTTGTTTGGTGATGACGACCACAACTCCTTGTGAGATATTTAAAAGCTTTCATAAAATTTGTTCCAAAGTGTTTTTAATTTCTTTAACTTTTAAGTTACTATTTGTTTTTATAGCTCAATGGTGGAAGAATTATGGCCACACAGTCTCAAACTTGCAAAAGCTAACAATCAAGATTTTAAGCTTGACATGTAACTTATGAGGATGTGAACGCAATTAGAGTGTGTTTGAGCAAGTAATAATTATTGTTCAAGTATCATTTCATTATTAGGATTTTCTACGAGGTATGAAAAAACTAATTATCATATTGCTTATTCATATTGCAAATTTATTCAAAAAAGAGAAATATGTTTGACCATAAAAAATTGCATGATTTGGTTTACATCAAATATAACCAACAATTTGCTCAAAGATACAATATTAGAGATGATGATGATGAAGAAGGGGGAATGATTTGGTTTTTGATGATGATCCACTCTTAATTGGACAATTGTTTATGAAGTTTCAGATGTTGGACTGCTAATAATTTGTACAAGAAGAAATGTTAGGAAAAAAAGAAAGCCATCATCAAAATAGTGGGATTATAATTGGATGTTCTCAAACTTCAAAGAAGAAAATAACAAGTTCAATTTTAACCCCAACAAAAAAGAGGAGTAAACAAAAGATTCAAGTTGAGGATAAATTGGATTTTGATAGCTCTAGTTATGAGTTTGAAGACATTAAAGTATTATTTACTTCAACAAACCTTTTTTGAAAGGGGAAGAGAAAGAGGGATATACCCCATTAGATAATAACATAGATGATAATTATGTAGGGATTGAGGAATACTATGATAATTAAAAATTTAAGGACATTTATCTTTATATTTGATTGTTATTCATGTCTTAAAACTTGAATTTATTGAATTAATGTTGAATTTTAGATATTTTATGCATTTTTTTTAATTCATATGTATTCTTATATTTATTTATTATTTTTTTTCTGTGATGTTTACATCATAACCTATTATCTATTTTCCGATATGATAATATTAAGTGCCGTATTGAAAAAAAGAAAAAGAAAAATTATTATAATTATCCTGTATCTTCATTCATTCAATAACTGTCTCGAGATCCATTCTTACTTGATTGGATCTTGATAAGATCAAACTAGGAATAGAAGCTATTCGAAGATTGAAGAACAATAGGAATTCCAGGAATTGAATGAAATTCGAACTGAATTGAATCACATAGAATTGATACAGAAGAGGAAGTAGTTTTTTACAAAAAATTATGATCATCCCATCCCCTCAAATCAGTTATGACTTGCTATTTATCGCTAATAGCTTTCCTAATAGAATTAAATCAACTAACTCCCTTAAAACTAGGCTAATTACAAAAATAGCCCATATCAAAATTTTCCCCCTTAAAATAATCCTTGACCTTAAGGATTAAAGAATGGAAATCTCTTCTTCAAATAAAAAAAAAAAAACTCCCATGTAGCTTCTTTGGGCAGGGTATGTTTCCACTTGACAAGAACCTTGGTGACAGCTTGTCCCTTCCTCTTAACTGTCATTCGGTCGAGTATAGCCTCTAGTTTTTTTACTGACACATCATCTTCTACAGTAGGTGGTAAATTAGTAGAAGTGATTGCAGAACCCACATGCTTCTTCAGCTGAGATATATGGAAAACATTGTGAATTTTGGAATTGCTAGGCAAATCAAATTTATAAGCAACAACTCCCACTTTGTCAGTAATAATGAAAGGACCAAAGTATTTTGGGGCCAGTTTAGCACAACTTCTGGATGCTACAGAAACCTGCCTATAGGGATGCAACTTCACATAGACAACATCACCAACTTGGAATTGCCTATTTGATCTATGTTTGTCAGCCTCTTGTTTCATGCGATCTTGAGCCCTCCTCATATGAAACTTCAGCAATTTAAGCATCTCCTCTCTCTTTTGCAAACTTCTATCAACTAACTCTACTTTAGAAGCATCAGAGAAATAAGGAAGAGCAATTGGTGGAGGTTGACCATAGATAATTTCGAAAGGACTGGTTCTGATAGTAGTATGGTAGGTAGTGTTACACCACCATTCAGCAAGGGGTAGCCACTTAGCCCATAGATTATGCTTGTAATTACACATGCATCTCAAATAAGTTTCCAAACATCTGTTAACCACTTAAGTTTGGCCATCTGTTTGTGGGTGATAAGCTGTAGAAAGCTGAATCTGCACCCCTTGATGAGACATTAATTCTTGCCAAAATTGACTCACAAAGATTGGATCCCTATCACTTGTAATAGTGTCAGGAAAACCATGCAATTTGAAGACCTGATCCAAGAAATTCTGGGCTACTTCAGCAGCTGTATAAGGGTGAGATAAAGCCAAAAAATGAGCTGCCTTACTCAATCTGTCCACGATGACCATTATGACCTGCTTTCCATAAGAAGGTGGAAGACCCTCTATGAAATCCATGGTGATGTGTTGCCACACTTGACCAGGGATAGGTAATGGTTGAAGCAGACCTGGAGAAGCCACTGTCTCATATTTACACTACTGGCATACCTTGCAATGCTGCACAAACAACTTCACATCTTTGGATAAGCCCTTCCAATAAACCACAACTTTAATTCTATTAATAGTTGTTTGCCTACCCGAATGGCCACCATCTGCTGAAGCATGGAACCATTGGAGAAGTGATTCCCTCAATTCCTTATCATTACCAATAACCAGCTTGCCTTTTCTCCTCAACTCATTCTGAGACCAGGTGTAGTGTTTATGACTAACAGGCTGTAATTGAATATCTACAATCAACTTTTTCAAATCAGTATCTTCATGCCATAGCCTCTTAACCTTGTCTAACACTGTAGATGAAATCTGATGAACTAATAAAGCACTGCATTCCCCCACATCCACCCTTGAAAGAGCATCTGCTGCCACATTTTCGGACCCCTGCTTATATTCAATGGAAAAATTGAATTCCATTAATTTAACTAACCACTTTTGCTGAAAGGTGGTAGCTAGTCTTTGATCTAGAATAAATTTCAGGCTTCTATGATCAGTCTTGATGATAAAATGTTGGTGAAGCAAGTAGTGCCTCCATTTCTGGACAACAAAAACAACTGCCAACAATTCTTTCTCATATGTGGACAAAGATTGTTGTTGCTGGTTGAGCATTATGTTGATGAATGCAATTGAATGGTGGTCCTGCATTAAAACAGCACCAATCCCTTGGCCTGAAGCATCTACCTCCACCACAAAAGTTTTGGAGAAGTCAGGTAAAGCTAAAACAGGAGATTGCATAAGTCCTTGTTTTAAATTCTGAAAAGCTTGTTTGGCTTTAGGAGTCCATTTAAAACTGTCCTTTTTAAGCATATCAGTAAGAGGCCTTGCAATAGCACCATAGCCCTTAACAAACCTTCTATAATAGCCTGAAAGTCCCAAAAATCCTCTTAACTGGTTCAGATTTTGAGGTAAAGGCCATTGTTGAACTGCAGCAATCTTAGAAGGATATGTAGAGACACCTTCACCCGATATAAAATGGCCCAAATATTCTACTTTTGGAACAGCAAAATAACACTTTGACCTCTTAGCAAATAAAGAGTGGTTTCTCATGGTTTGAAGCACCTGCTGCAAGTGAAACTCATGCTCAACCATGTCTTTGCTGTAGATTAATATGTCATCGAAGAAAACCAATAGGAACTTCCTCAAAAACTGCTTAAAAACATCATTCAATAGACTTTGGAAGGTGGCAGGAGCATTGGTGAGGCCAAAAGGCATAACCAAGTACTCGAAGTGACCACTATGAGTCTTGAAAGCAGTTTTGTGGATATCTGCCAAGTCTATCCTGACTTGATTATATCCAGACCTCAAGTCAATTTTAGAAAAGACCTTAGAACCGTGTAACTCATCTAGTAGATCATCTACTAAAGGAATAGGGAACCTGTCTTTAATTGTTCTGTTGTTTAGCTCTCTATAATCCACACAAAGTCTCCAAGAGCCATCCTTCTTCCCCACCAAAACTACAGGGCTAGCATAAGGACTATTGCTAGGCTGTATTATACCAGATTTAAGGTAATCCCTAATCAAACCATCAATGGTATCCTTTTGCTGTTTAGCATAACAATAAGGCCTCAGATTAACAGGATCAGTTCCTTGAACTAAAAGAATTTTGTGATCAAATGTAGGTCTACTAGGGGGCAAAGAAGTAGGTTCCTCAAATAGATCCTGAAAAAAGCAGTAGCAACTTAGAAATCTAGGTAGGTAAGCTGTCATCATCAGCAGCATGAGTGGTTAGGGAATGCAACAAGCCCTCTGATTTGTCAACAACTTGTATCATAGACAAATGTAAACCCGCAATTAAAGCTTTTTCTAGAGTCTGCTCTTAATAGTCTTGATTGATGCTGAAGTTGCTCCTCGCAGCACATGTTTCCTCCCCTTAACAAAGAATTCCATTGTTAACTTTTCAAAATTCCACTTAATATCCCCCAAAGTCCTTAACCATTCAATCCCAAGGACTAAATCATAGCCTCCCAAGGGAATCAGCATCATACCCGAGTGAAAACTGTTTTGTTGAATGGTCCACTCAAAATCCTTCACTCGAGAAGAGATGTTAAGTCGATTACCATCAGCCACAACCACACTTAATTCAGAAAATGGTTCAATTTGGCACCCTAATTTCTTAGCAGCATCTACATCCAAGAAATTGTGAGTGCTTCCCCTATCAATCAAGATATGAAGAGGCTTCTTTCCAACATAACCAGTGATTCGCATAGTTTTATAAGTTTTAGAGTGAGGAACACCAGTGAGAGCATGAACAGATATATGAGGTTCCAAAAATTTGTTTTCAACCGGAACAGTGATGATGTCCTCTTCCTCCAACTCCTTATCACTACCATCATCCATTTCCATAACATGTAATTGCAATTTCTTATAAACTGAGCTATGTTCTGGAGTGAAAGGTTCATCACAAAAATAGCACAATCCTTTAGATCGCCTTTCAGCCATATATGTAGAGGTTAATGGTTTATAATTTCATGTCTTAGACTTACTAGAGTCATAAGGACCCAAAATTGAATCAGATTGCCGACCAGAACTTGCAGATTTCACAGAACTAACTGGTTTTGAAGATTTGGATAGCATGGTTAAAGAATTACCAAACATAACAGCAACTTCATACATCTTAGCTAGGGAGAAAGCTTTTCTTACCGAATCTGGCTGGAACATGCGCACCATCATTTGAACTTCTTGCTTTAAACCACCAAGAAAACAACTTAGCTTATGCTCTTCAGATAATTCCACACGAGCTACAATTGCATCAAATTCCTCATGATAAGCAGCTACTGAACAACGTTGTCGCAGCTTCATCAATTCTACCATTGGATCCTCACAAGCTTCCCCAAACCGATCGATCAGAATTGTTGTATACTTAGCCCAAGAAGGAAGATTATCAATCCCTAACGGCTTCACAAAGGCAATGTGCCATTGTAGAGCACGACCTTCGAAATGAACCACCGCCAGACGCACCCTATAATCCTTGGGAGTGTTATCAACTGAGAAAAACGTTTCACATTGGATAAGCCACTGATTAATCGCATTGCCATTAAAGCGCGGAAAATCTAAGCGCACCAACCTTGTGTTGCAAGAATACGAAGAAGAAGGGCGATCGCAAGAAGAATTGCCATGATTAAGAGAGTTTTGCTGAAATAAATCTTGAACTGTGTTGCTCAACGATTGCGTAAGAGAAGTTTGAAGTGAATCCTAGAGCGTCCGTTGTAGCGACGCACCAAGCTCGATCAAGCGTTCATCCATGGAGGTACGAAGACGTTCTTCGGCCTCACGAATCATAGTTTGCGCACAAGTCGAATCCGCCATTGAAGAAAGAAACAGGAAGGTCAGCTCTGATACCACTTGATAAGATCAAACTAGGAATAGAAGTTATTTGAAGATTGAAGAACAATAGGAATTCCAGGAATTGAATGGAATTCGAACTGAATTGAATCACAGAGAATTGATACAGAAGAGGAAGTAGTTTTTTACAAAAAATTATGATCATCTCATCCCCTCAAATCAGTTATGACTTGCTATTTATCGCTAATAGCTTTCCTAACAGAATTATATCAACTAACTCCTTTAAAACTAGGCTAATTACAAAAATAGCCCGTATTAGATCTCCTACAAGTTTTGTAGTTTTTCAAATTCCTTCTATTCCTAATTCTGCTTTATCAATTTAATTGACTTTTAGCTGTTTGGAATCATTCACCACTAATGTATTGTTATTATATTCATGTTATCTTTCTGGATATCTCTTCCTGTATTTTGAAGTTGTGGTTTTTTTTATCACCTGTTTGATGCAATTTTTTGGGTTATGTCAATATCTTTTCTCAGTGGAATTATTGAGAATTATTAAGGTCAACATAAAATAAACATGTTCTAAAATATATCATCTCAAATGTTTTTAACCCAGCACCATATAGTACTGGGTATTTTGGAGATAGTTACTATATCTGCATATAGTTATTATGTGTCTATGCTTGAGGACTTCAATTATTTTGTTCGATGCATATTTGGTATTTGACATTTTAATGGAATGGACTAAACCTTTGCAATGGCTCTGCAGAAAAATTTGCTGAATGTTTTGAAATCATTCCTAGAACTTTGGCTGAGAATGCTATATCTTCTCTGTATGCAGAACATGTATCTGCAAATGCCAAAATTGGAATTGATTTGGAAGAAGGTGTATGTAAGGATGTTTCAATCTTGAACATTTGGATCTCCATTTTAACACAAGCATGTTTTATACAGTAGCTTGAGCAAATAATGAACTCTCTCTTCGTTATTGTTTTGTCCATTTGTTTAATAAGCCAGGTCCTATAAAAAATTGTAGATATTCATCAAAGGTTCTTATAATTGATAGAGCTTACGGATTCTTTCAATCTCTAAGATTTGAAACAATTCTATATTGAATTGGAATTTATCTTCATGTCACCTGAAAGACTAGTTTCATCTTATTGTTTTTTCTGTTCAGTCTCTTTGTTCTTAAATATTCTGAGGATGCTGCATGCACTGTATTACGGGTGGACCAACTGATCAACTAATAATAATCATGTTGTTGTCAGCCAATTCCAGATTCCACTGTAACAAGTTTAGAAACACAATTTTTTGTCTCTTTCTTTCTTTGGCTTGTTTTATTTTTTATTTTGAGGGAGAAACATAGGAAAGAATCTGTAGCTAAGAATAATGCTAATAATATGCAGCTTGCGTATACTAGCTACTAAACTGAAGAATAGGGTACATGATGCCATAATGCTGGTTTGGTGCTTAAAAGTGCACCAGGGTTCACAACTTTTTTTAATTGAGATATAAAGTTTGGAATGGGAGATTCCTGTGTACATAAGAAAAGTAAGGATAGTTAGTTATAATAGTTTGGAAGTTGGAGTTCTAAAGTTAGGGAATTGACTTGAATAGGAGAAGAGGGTAGAAAAGTGTGATTCCTGTTTTGTTATCATTAGAGAAAACTTAGTGTACTGGTAAGGACCGGAGACACTTCGGCGCATCCCTTCCCTACAGACCAAGGACTCTTTAACATAGGAGGTATGAGTAATTAAGGTACGATTAAGAAGATTAATAACCAAAATAGGATTATTAACGCTTAAGTACCATGCTAAGGAAGATCCAACAGCAAGGTCCAACTCAACAGACAGACCCATCTAGATAACCGTATAAATAGGAATAATAAATGAAAAGTAATTTATTTTACAGTACGCATTAATTGCTTTCCAACCTATTACTGATTTCAGTTTCGGAGCGCCTTTGCAGATACTCCCACCAGTCTGACAGAGGAGTACACGAAATCAAAAATTAGCATCTAGCAACCGAGGACTAGTCGCACCAGCTCATAACTTATAAATATCCGATTCCGGTAAGAACACTTAGCATTAGTTCTGTTCATAGAAGATAGGAAACCCTTTAAAGGAGAACCCCTTAGGTTCTCTTTAAGTCGATTAACACTGTCAAACCATTATTTTTCTTATCTCTTCCTTAAAACACCAAACAAAATCCATCCTATCAGAACATGATTTCATTTCAATGTAGGAAAAACGCTTTGGCAATAGCAGTTTGTGTGGACCTGAAGTTGAAATCTTAAGGCTTAGTTTTTATCAACTTCTCAAAGAACGCTTATAAAGAAAACAAAGTAAAATGGACCAATAAATAAAATGAATCAAATATCTCTCACAAGTTTAAATCAACCTATGAATCTCAACATCTTTAGAAGCTCCCCTCAATTAACTTTTCCTTGAATTGAAGTGCATATGTTGATTTTAACTTACTGAAGAAGTGTGATTCTTTTTTACCTTAATTAATCTTATTATCCTTTAGTATGTGTTTGTGGAAATTTATCTAGACTCATCATAATATTAATTTTCAGTACAGAAAGCTGAATTATACATCAAGAGTACCCAATACTTTTCCTTGCTACATACAGTTGGGTAGGGTATGTATGGTATTCATTTCAACAAAATAGAGTGCTACTAGTTGCTCTCCTCTATTATTTCCACGGTTAATTTTATACATTTCCATGTATCATTGTTTAACTTTCTAAATGTAAATTTATAGAAGATGATTTTTAATTATTTTTTCTTCAGATTATCGTGGCAAAACCAGGTGGTCCAAGGAGAGCATAGCAACTTGCAGGCGCAGATGAAGATTAAGACTAAAATTGTGGGAATTGATTGTTTACTTTGGTCATGTTTTGTATCTTAACATGATGGCTTGAATTTGGCTTTGGCAATGTTTGCTTTATTTAGACTTTAGATCTTAACAAATTTTGAAATTAGTTTTTGCCATGAAGATGTGTTCTGTAAATTTACATTTTCTTTGTAGCCTTAATATGAGTGGCGATATTAATTTGCTGAGCATTATCGCCCTGGCCTTTCTTTGTTTGAGATTTTCTGATATGCAGGTTTTTTTGGTATCAGGACGTATCAAAGCTGTTACTCGTGCAATTTATCCATTATTATGAAAGAAAACTTAAAAAGTGCAAGAGAAGCACTTGAACATCTTGGGTTCTGCACAACACAACCTGCTATAATTATTGTGTAAAGAAACCAAAATCAAACAGCTCCTAAATTTGTTTTCTTCCTCTAGATTGATGTTGTCTTCTGTGTTAACTGATCGCTGCCACCACACGCTGGTACGTTACTTCTTCATAATCGGATTGTTAGCACAATTATAAGACGAGTAACATAAATTTGGGTACTTAAAGTTAGGACTTTCTCCTAAATTTCATTAAATTTATTTGCAATTACAATACTTATTAAAGAAATTTTGAATCGTCGTGGAGGAGAGATATTGAGAGAAAATCCACATCACCTATTTCTTCTATTTCAATTTGCAGAGAGTATGATTTATATACCGATTAGACCATTTTAATTAATTTTAAGCTAAAACTTAGCTTATATGAAAAAAGAAAGCAAGATTCTATTTTACTTTTTTTTCAATGACCAACTAGCCAATCACCGGTATGGAGATTGGATCAGATCCTCCACTTCAATGTCACCCCACTTGAAAGAACGTCAAGAAACCACTGACCCCAGTAACACTCAACATAGATACTATTTTTAAAAATGTTTCATCTATCTCTTCTCAAAAACTGCTATACTTACAATAATTTCACTTTCTTTCTTTTCACATTCCTATTTGCCCCACCTTGCATCAACTCGTTCATCTGGTTTTCTAAGGATGTTAAAAAGAATATCAAAAGTCAAGAAAATCAAGACAAACTTAAATAGGAATCATTATTGGTTTTAAATATCAAACACAGGCCCTCAACTTTACTCGTAACGTGTATACAATAGACCCTGCACATATCCATCCATTTTATATTGTCAAGATTCAACTTAACTTACAAGAATGGGCCATTAATCTCAACAAATTAACCAACTAAACTAATAACCTGTGACAAACATAATTAATATCCCGTAACAATTCCCATGAACAAAGATGGTCCGAGCCATTTGTTAAATGTTACAGTCATTATAGTCAACAACTATAAACACAACTTACCTTATATCAACAACAATATACAAATGAAAATAAGTTAATGTAGCGGATGGACTTAATCATTGGGTTGAAAATCAACTAAGATCTTAATTAATAGACCGAGAAGTATCTAGTGCTTGCACTAATCGAATGGGCCAAGATCATACCGATTCATTAGTGAAATATCTTGCTATAATTACAAAAAAAAGGAAATATATGATTATAACAGATTCCAAAAATAAAAGCTCATGAAAAATAATTATGTATCATGTTATTATAAATAGACATGTTTATTAAGTATATTCTCACTTTAAAGAGTCAAAGCAGACCGAGAAAGTAGTCGACCCTTATAAATATAGTTAGCATGTGACGAGAGTGTAAAGAATTTGCTTTGCAAAACATGTTGAGAAACACTTAAGTAAAAGATGTCCAATTGTAAAACACTCTATTAAGCTACATCCGAATATCAACAGAATGAGGGCATTTTGCAAGCTACCGAATCCTGGTTTTAATGACTACATCAAATTGCCATTGGATTCTGGAACCTTCACCATGACAGAATGACCAATCTATGTGACTCAGTTTTGTTGAAATAGATTGGCCTTTCTGTTGTGGCAAAAGTTCAAACATCTAACATGATGTGCATTGCAGGCACTGCATTAGGCAGTTGTGTGGTTTCGGTATTTTGTAACAGAGGCTGAAGCTTACCAAGGGCATTGTTGTTTTCTTTGTTATCCAACAATATGAGGAATGGAGGGCATGTGTTGTTGCTGAGAAGAATAATTTCTCATGAACATATAACATCTAAAAGCCAGAGAGACATGTAGGTGATATAATGGTATATAAACAAAGACAAAAATAATAGTGATTAAGTTTTGATAGAATGTTTGATCAATATGGTTCTTCATAATCTGTCAAGCTTCTTATAAGTACTTTAAAAAAAATTGAAATCATTTTTTTATAAATTAACATTAGTTTATGTGTAAGTTAAAAAATATAAATTTATAGAAACTATATAAGAAAATATCAGAGAATTTCATTAGTTTACACAAACTAATTTTAGTTTATGAAAAATTAATTTTAGTTCTTCTTTTTATTTTTCAAAAAAATACTTAAAAAAAAAACTCTTCCAAACATCATTCTTATAATTAAAAAGGAAAAAACTACACACATCCACCACCCAATTTTGCTTTTGGATATGGAGTGGAAGATGAGTGACATAGGAAGAATGTATCAATCATAATAAAAACTAATTATTATATTACAATAATTAGTTTTTATTATTATAATTAGCTAGATTGTGCATATCTGTTTTCCCTTTATTTAAACTAATTGTTAGTGTTAAATTAGTGGAATTTATATTATCAATTTATATATTTATACTACTATAATTCAATCACAAAAATAAACAAGAAATTCATTCTCCTATAAAATAAAAACAGGTAAAAAGATAAAGAACTTGATCGAATAGTTTTTTCTACAAATATTTATAAGAAAAAAATAAAAATAAATTAAGAAAAAATAATAAAAAATAATAATTTTTTTATAAACTAATTTTATATATAAGTTAAAAAAAAAATTGAAATAACTATTACAAGAGTATCTTTTATGTAAATAAACTAATCTTAGTTCATTAAAAAGTTTACTTATTTAATTTTTTTATTTTCTTTTCCTACAGAAAATTTTAACCAAACATACTGGGATACATGTAATATATAAGTTTTGATGAAACATAGAAAGAAAACTAGGAAGAAAATTGGATAAAAGAAGATAGAAGATAGTATGAATGTATAAGAATTTTGAGCCAGATTTGCATAGAAACATGGATTTTGGACTCACTCAGAGTCAAACATGGTAGAGGTATTCTCTGGTTAGCATGCATGGTTGGGATGTTATAAATACACAGACTGCAGAATAATCTTTGCATTCTGACAGCGTTATTCTTCCGCAGTTTAATTTGGTTAGGTAGCAGCATCTCATTCTCAGTCATTTTTCAAACCACTTTTCTTCACTTTGTCATTGCTTTTTGCCTTTTGATTCTTTGATTCTTTATTCTTCCACTTTTCCCATTCATTTAAGAGACCAGATTAAGGAAACTAGCCTACAATGAAAAGCCCCTGTAATTTCGATTCTTTTTATATGATATTGCCAGCAAAATCATAAATACGAAAGAGAAGGTGCATTCAGGCCACATCTGTATAGATAGATTATTAAATTAACAAAAATGAATTAGGGTTAAGATGTATAAAATTATTAAAAAATAAAATAAATGTAATTTTTTATATTAATAAAAATTAGTACAAGTAAAAAAATAATTATAAATACATATTAAAAAAAGTAAAAATATATTAAAAATTAAATAATTAATTAGATAATTATTTGATGTATGTGTGGTATGCTTATGGGATAATTGATAGATTCATATATAAACACCCTTCGTATTCCATCAATTTTTATGGTCCTTCCATCGTAAGAAATTTCAAAAAGTGAAGAATTTAATTGTATCTTAAAAAAAAAAAATAGAATTAGAATTGTGTGATAATAATTTCATGGAGCTTCCTCATTATATAAAGAGAAACAAACTATAATTATTTTTTTTCATTCGGTTTATCATATATTGATCTTCTATCAATATATTTTAATTATCGGTATCTGTTTTATATGTTTTTTAAATTTTATTTTTCCAACTCAGAAAACTTTTCTCTATTAATACTTATTATTTAATAAAAATTTATCTTTTATACTTACATAAGTATCAACTTGTACATTCTCAACGTAAATAAAGTTTTAAAAATTATAAATTAAATTGGTATTAATCTTTATAATAAATAAATATTTTTAAATTTATAAATTATACTATAATAAGAAATAAATAATTTAAACTATAAATTATATTTTAATTTAACGTGTTTCATTAATTACTCTCAAATTGAAACAAATTAATAAAAAAATTTAGAGAGAAGTATTTGAAATTATTAAATTAAATATCTTTGTATTGATTTTATTTATATTTTATATATCTTTATTATTTAATATTATATATAATTTTTATTTGTTTTTATTCCATTCAGTTTGATATAATTTTTTATTAAAAACATATTTGAACCAAAAGTTATATATAATTGATTTCGTTCAATTTGAAATAAAGAAGTAACACAAATTATTTGATTTCATCAGTTTTTATCGATTTTATTTTCTTTTCTTTTTTATTAAAGAAAAATATTTTTATTTTTAAATTTAAAATATAATTATAATAAATAGATTATTTAAAAATTTGAAAAATATATTAAATAATAAATTTATAAAAACATAAAAATTGTTAGATATTATACAAATATAATATTAGTTTATGAATTAAGAAAAAAAAAGAAAAAATTAAAATTCAAAATCTAAAAAGTAAATTATAAAATATATAAAAATAATAATAATAATATATGTAACAAAATTTAATTTTATATTTAAAAACTTACATAAATCCTTCTGTAAAAATATAAAAAATAAAATAAAAATACAATTTTATTAAAAATGAAATTAATTAGAATGAAAACCAGAAAATAATAAAATATTTTAAATTTAAGATGTATTGATTTATATTTTAAAATATATTTATTATTATTTAAAAGTTTGAAAATATATTAAATAATAAATTTATAAAAACATAATAATTACTGAATATTTTGAATATTATATAATTAGTTTATGAGGGTAGGAAAAAACAGAAAAATAAAATCAAAACTTAAAATGTAGACTATAAAAACCACATTTAGACTAATATGTCTTATTGTATGCAAATTATTGAAATCGAAAGAATATTATTAGGATAAAAAGAATACAAATTATTAATATTTTTATATAATTTTTGTAACATTTTTATATCCCAAAACGTTTTTTATTAATAAATATAAAATTTTCGAAAAATACAAGTAAAAGAATTCAAATATATTCATTTCATAAAGAAGAATTATGAAAATAAGGAAATAAAATTTCAAAATAAAACTCTTACTATAAGTCATATTGCCTACTAGAGCAATAGCGGTAGACTGTGAATCGGTACACTCAGTAAGTTCCCAGGAAAAGAGAGGTGGGTCACTAACGGACACTCTTAAATACCAAGTCTTTCCTAGCCAGAACTTTCCTAGACATGCACTCTCACACTACACGTTATATATCTAATAACCGTAATAACTCTTTTCAGAGGTGAAAAATCGAATAAAATATTATTAGGCATTAAAATAGCCTTTATAAGTTCTTAACTATAAAACTTTAAATCAATTTCTTCAAGGTAAAAAAAATCTCTTTATGTCCCGATGTCACACCTAGTCAGAGCATCCCAAACACCAAGGCCTAGAAAATTTAGGCTTCATCAGTCAACTCCTCTTTATCCTCATCACCGACATGTTAACCTATAAGAACATTTAACCCAAACAAAACACCGACCACACAAATAGAAGAGTGAAGAATATATCTCATATATGTTATAGATACTTATAAGAAAATTGGTAAAACTAAACATGCATACGAACAGAACACGTACTCACAAACACATCACATATCTCAACTGACCAAGTATAACTTAGAATTTCCGTAATGCTAAGCAAGTGCCTAGACTTTTCAACTGACCAAGTCTTAACTTGGAATTTCCGTAATGCTAGATGAATACTTAATGCCTAGACTTTTCAACTGACCAAGTCTTAACTTGAAATTTCCGTAATGCTAGGCAAATACTTAATGCTTAGACTTTTCAACTGACCAAGTCTTAACTTGAAATTTCCGTAATGCTAGGCGAATACTTAATGCCTAGACTTTTCAACTGACCAAGCTTGGAATTTTACAACTGACAAAGTGTTAACTAGTATAACTTGGAATTTTTCAACTGACCAAGTAGAGCTTGGAATTTCACACACACACAAATGCACAATTCATCACACATCTCGAATGACTAAGCATAACTTAGATTTTAACGCTGCTAAGCCTATGCTTAGACTTCACGAATGACCAAGTATAACTTGGATTTTACCCTGTTAAGCCAAAGCTTAGACTTCTCAAAATACACAAATAACTCGCAAACACATCGCAACGCATTATAATTATGAGGGCTTATGGTTGCCTCAACACACAAAATCCTATCGAGGCTTAGGGGTTACCACTCTATCCAAAATCTTCAGAAGCATCCCATATGTAAGATATTCCCCACTCCCCCTCTTACCTCGAATTACGCTGCACGACGCCTTTAGATGCTACGCGACGTCTTTAGATGTTACACGCCCAACTCCTCACGTGTCGCCTCCGGTCGCCTCCTCTAAAGTTTTTCCCAAACGTTAGGGAAATTTTGGAATGGAGAATAGAAAGGGTTTAACGCCTATTTATATAGGTAGAGTCGAGCTTTTGAAGAATAGATTCAATTAATAATATCTTTCCAAATATTAACAAAATTATCTTTTTAAAATATCAATAATCTCACAATATTTTTAATATATTAATAATCTCTCGATATATCTAATAATATCATAATATCTTATAAAATATTAATAATTTCACAATATCTATTTATAACCACTAATCCAATATTTTATTTTAGAAAATATTTTATTTTATGTTGTAAACTCAATTATAATTATTTAACTAAATAATTAAGTTACAAATATATATATATATATATTTATTATACATTTTTTTTTTAAAAAAAATTAGAATGTTACCATTTTAATTTAAAGAATCTTATAATTAATATTCTACTACTTAAATTTTTAATATTATTAAAAGTTAAAATTATATATTATTTTAAATTAAAATTTTAAAATTTTATTATCTCTTTTATTATTATCACTCTGTGTTAAGAAATTTTGATTTTAGATTAAAAAACCTATATGAATTCTACAAATTCTATAAGAATATAAAAAATAAAATAAAAATACAACTTTATTAAAAACGAAACTAATTGAAATAAAAACCCTAAATTGAAATAAAAAATAATAATACATTTATCTAATAAAATTTGAAGATAAATAAAATTCAAAATTAAAATTAAATTATGAAAGATGAATCATTAATAAAAGAAAATAAAATAAAATAAATAAATCAAATTGAAAAAAAATAGATAATAAAATAGCAATATTAAAGTGAAAAAATTCAAAATATATTTAGTAAAAAAAAATAAAATTACACTAAAGACTAAAGATTAATAATTTAAATAGTACATTTTAGATTTAAGATGTATTAATTTATATTTTTAAATATATTTATTATTAATTTAATTTATAAAAAAAATCCTATTCTAACATAAATTAATTATAAACCATTTGCACTATAATTTATATATCTGTATAATAAATTTATTAATTTTATAATTATTATTTTTATAGAGATGGTAGAGAATTACCTACAGTATATTAAAATAAGATTTCCCTTAAGGATACCACTTCAATTTTCTAAAATTTGGAGAGAACAATAGTTTTTGTGGGAATAAAAGATTAGAGACTGTATTTTATAACATGTGTGGGAGAATAGTGAAAACAAAAATAAATATAAACAAATAAAAGTTTATAGAATTTTACTGTATACACTACTTAGATTTAGTTATTTTAAATCTATTTGCAATCCAAATTTTACAATAACAAAATTTGATGCATTTCTTTAAAAAAAGAAATATATATATTTCGTGGAAGAACTTAGAAAAGAGTAATTAAGTGAGAAAGAAAAGCTGACTTGATTAAATGATGAAAGTTGGTTGGATAAGTTTTAAAGTATATAAATAAATTATCTGTGTTTTGGATGACTATGATGATGGAAGATGTGGAGAAGAGTAAGAAGAAGCGGAGAGTGGTCACCGTTAGGGTTAGGGAGGAGGAAGAGAGAGAGAGATCGTAGAAGCTCAAGCTTGATGAGGATGGCCCCACGAGGAGGAGGTCGACTAGTTCTTCGCCATACTCTGCCGAATGAAGCTTGCCCTCCACCATTTCCACCGCAAACCAAACGACACCAACCATTGGAGGGAACTGCTCAAGGGAACCGACGTATCTTCGACCAACGCTGTCACTGACCCCCCTGTCGTTGGTGAGCCTTTCGATCTCAATGTCGTAAATCAAAGATCCAAGCATACCACAGGGAAGCTTTTGAAGAGTATATCATTTTGGACCGATTGGAACCTCCATTTGGGTAAATTTTCTGTGCTCTATTTGTCTCTTAGGGTTGGAAAGGGGTTGTTGTCCTAGGAGTGTTTGAGTTTTTGCATGTGGCTCTTCTTAGTTCTAGATTATTCTGTGAGAGGGATTTCATCCTAGTATTTTTTATTTGTTGTTTAGGAACTCTTGAGCACTTGGGATTTTACTCCTTTGTTGAGGCATTGAGCTGTTTTGAAGGAATAGTTAAGGTAAGGGAAGCTAGTGTTAGGTTGCATTTTGAATTGTAGAGAAATATGATTTTAGGTCTGTTATGGACTGATATACCTTGAACTGTGATTGAATTTGTGTGTGTTAAATGGTTGAAGAATCTGCACTTGTGAATTGTTGTCATGGTTTGTGGAATTGACAAATTAGACTGTGATGATTTGAGTACTGTGTCCATGTTTAATTGTATACTTGTTTATTAAAAATTGAGTTTGCTTGAATTTTGAATGATAAGTATATGGATTCAGGTTGTATGAAAATGTGTAGATTTGAGAGGGGTGTGGAACTTGTGATTTGACTATGCTGAAATTTCCTAATTCTTATATTGAAATGTATGCTAAAATTATTGCAAATGAGTAAGAGTTAGATGAATTAATTGCTTTGTATCAGATTGTGCTTATTGTGATTATTGATGCGTTTGAAATGGAAAGTGATATAACTTTCAATTAAGTAGAACCTTGTTAAACCTATAAATCTGATTTGAGTTGACTTGGTGGTGTCGTAAATTGGAGTTGGTTAATTGAAATTTTAGAGAAGAATCTACTTTGAATTAGTGACCCAATAATTTATGAAACAGGTCTAAATTAATCTGTTGTGACTAAACTTAGGATATGGATTTTGTTTGAATCCTTGAACAAAATATGATAATCTGATATGGAGCAAATTGACTGGTGTGGGATGAATTTTGTTTGAGTTAAGCTAATTGAATTTTTGTTTTAGTTGTGAAATTTTGTAGAAGAAGTTTATAATGAAATGAATGATATTTATGTTGACATGAGGCCTTGGTGCTCCTATTGAAGGGAGCTTGATTTTATGATATGAGTATGATATTAGTAATGTAGTGTATATGAATTTAGGGATATGTTATAGGGTATACAGACCTTAATGACTCTCTAGATCACATAGACTAAGATTGTCATGTGGTGAAGGTCGATGGAGGTCTTACCAATTATCTTTTGATAGTTGGTGAGGCTACCCTGATGTGAGATGGGTGTGGTGATGTTTTATGGATGATCCTAGAGTGAAAAAGACTCAGTGGTCGGCCGGTTAGACCCGTGGTCCTGGAGTACACATCAGGTGCTAGTCCTAGATATCCGAAATCCATACAGTCTTCCGGAAGGCGTCAGTCTTGTTTGTGATGTGTGAATTTTATTATGTGTAAAGCCTTAGATAGGCCCTTACACTTGGATGTGATTGTGTTGAATGTCTTATCTATTTTATAAATTATGTATGTTCTTTTATATCACTAGCTTACCCTACTTTGCTATGTTGTGTATGTTAATTCTATGATCGTGTATTTTGCACGGGAGCAGATGTCAGGTCTGGAGATGGTTCATCAGTTGGACGACAGTAAACATAGAACAGTTGTAGCTGTGAGTTAGAAAAAAAAAATTATAATTTGTATCTTAGGATCTTATTTAGTTTTCCCAAACAATGTAAGAGAATTAGTCCCTTTTAAATCTTGAAATATTATGGAATGTATTAGTATAAACTAGTATTTTGGGTATATTATATTTTGGATTAGAATAAAATATGTTTTCAACACACACACACACGTAACTAATGATCATATATTTTATCATTTAGAAATAACTATTTTTTCATTATTTAATAAATACGTTTTTATTTCTTTAGTTATCGCTCCTATTTATTATTTTAAAAATATTAATAAAAATAAAATATTTTAATTGTGAAAAAATAATTTAAAAAATATGAACGATTATCCGTAATTTAATAAATTATAAATTTTATAAAAACTTTAATACAATTATTTACTACCTTTCTAAATTAATGTTTAAAATTACTCTTTATAATTTTTGGATATTTTTTTTATAATAATCTTTTATAATTTTTTTTAAAAATAATATTATTTTAATATTTTATTACATAATTATAATTGATGAAATTTAATTACAACATTAAATTTATTTTTTATATTTTTTTAAAAATAATATTATTTTAATATTTTATTACAAATGTGTATTTTGATAAAATTTAATTACAAAATTAAACTTATTTTTTAATTTTTTTTTAAAGATAATATTTTTTTAATATTTTATTACATAATTGTATTTTGATAAAATTTAATTATAAAACTGAAACTATTTGTTAAATTTTTTTTCAAAGATAATATTGTTTTAATATTTTATATTATAATTGTATTTTGATGAAATTTAATTACAAGATAATATTATTTTTGAAAAAAGTCTAAGAAATAAGTTTAATGTTGTAATTAAATTTTATCAAAATACAATTCTGTAATAAAATATTAAAATAATATTATTTTTAAAAAAAGTTTAAAAAATAAATTTAGTTTTGTAATTAAATTTCATCAAGATACAATTTTGTAATAAAATATTAAAATAATATTATCTTTGAAAAAAATCTAAAAAATAGATTGATTCTTGTAATTAAATTTTATGAAGATACAATTTTGTAATAAAATATTAAAATAATATTATCTTTGAAAAAAATCTAAAAAATAAGTTCATTCTTGTAATTAAATTTCATCAAGATACAACTATGTAATAAAATATTAAAATAATATTATCTTTGAAAAAAAAATCATCTTTTACTCTTTATAATTTTTGGATATTTTTTTATTCTTTATAATTTTTGGATATTTTTTTTATAATAATCTTTTACTCTATAACTTTTGGATTTATTACTATTTTAAAAATATTAATAAACATAAAATGATATTTAAGGAAATATTTTTAAAGAAATATTTTTATTGTTAAAGAAACATATTTAAAGAAATATTTTTAATAAGTAGTAGCGAGATATTGAAAATATTTTTATTATAAAAATGATTCCAAGAAATGTGACAGTAAAATGAATTAAAAATTAAATAATTTCTAAAAAAACTCTGCCAAGGCTTAAACAAATTTTTCTAATAACAACCAATATATGTATCTTTCTTTAGTATCTTTAGTATATCATTAATCAAATTCAATTAAAAAAATAGTATATCATCAATCAAATTCAACTAAAAAAAATATCTAAGAAATGTTTCTTTAATATATTATCAATCAAATTCAACTAAAAAATATCTAAGAAAATATTTTATAAAGAAAGAGTAACATGATAAAACTTTCTATATTATAAGATAATATAACTTTCTGTACTAGTATTCTTTGACAACAATATGTGTTGATAGACAATTCTGAAGTAAGTACTGTAAAACTGTATTTATTTGTTCCTCACGTATCATAATGCGTCGATCTACATCCATTTTTAATGTCTCCAATCTAACAAAGGATGGAAGTTGCATTTGACTTGGAGCTGTATATAAAACCTATATCATTAGACTCAACATTAGACATACTCTAATAAGATTTGAACATGTAGAAAAATAATTATGAAATATAATTAAGAAATCTTACCCTAATTATCTCATTCACGGCACCAGAAGAGAGTATCAAACTTTTTACTTGAGAGAAAAGTTGTAACCAGTTCATGAAGACAGAAAAATCTGAACCTGTATTCTTAGTGATGTTTATATCTTTAAGCAACGGAAGATCGGTAGAGAAGAGTTCATAACAAATGACAAAACACCTATTCCCAAGTGTGATCGAGCTGAGATTAGGAGTAGAGAGCACAACTTGAGATCTATGGATGTGCCAATTGTTTAAGTTTTCGAATTTCAAGATAGAAAGGGTAGGGTTTGATATGCTTAAATTCAGTGATGAGTAGATATGGAAGGAGTGTTGAAGGACCAAAGTAGTCAACGAAGTGCATGTTGAAAAGGGTTCAACACACTTGTCATCATCATCAGCTGTGAAAGTAACATGGGAGAGATGCAAGGTTTTCAAAGATGGAAACAAGAGACGTGGTGGTAGTTTCAAGGTAGAGCAAGAGGAATTAACAGAAAGGTCAAGGTACATTAAAGATTGGCAATTGAAAAGGAGAGAAACAAAATAATCAGGTATCTCTTTGAATTTGAAATCTATGATGAGGGTCAACTTCTGAAGGTTGTGTAAGGCAGCATATTTTATGGTTTGGTTGAAGAGTTTTGGCATACTGGAACTGAAGATGGTCAAGTGAAGGTTATGGAGGGAAATAGAATGATCTCGATTAGAGAGAAGGTGATGAATGCATTGATTGTATTTGCAAATTCCATTGGAGGGTACAAGAGACAAAGTCGTGAGACCTTTCCAAAGGTTCTTCCATCTTTTTGATAAGACGCATGTCTTAACGGCTTCTCTTGTATTCATAAATTCCATCATGTGGAGCAAAACAGAGTCTGGTAAATCACTCAGTCTATCTTCTTCTACTTTTCTCATTTTCTTAGTGGGTCTGTCTTCTTTTTCTTCCTCTCCTCTCATTTTCTTCATTCTTAATCTTTTCTTCTTACTCTAATATGCAAAATTGTGATTTGAAAAACTTTGAAAAAGTACAATCACCTAAAACTTTGAATGTTTTATAAGGAGAATAACATATATAACAATATAACAATATAAGATAACAATTAAATTTGAAAAGAAAACAATAGTAAAAATAAAATAAGATATAATATCATAATCAAATAAACTTAGATATTTATTTTATTTTAAATGTTAAAATAAATATATTTTATTTTTTATATTTCTTTTATTAACTTCTTTAATTTATAAATATATTTTAAAAATAATTATTATGGATAAATCATATTTAAGAATCAAATATATTTCGAAAATCATAACTACTTCTTAGGATTATAATAACAATATCTCTAATTTTTTTTTTAAAATTTTTACAGATTCTTTTTATATTTCAGAATTTTGAAAATGAAATTAATTGAAATCAAATCTTTTTTTTAAATAGACATTAAAAATATATTTTCCCTCCAATTGAAATAAATAAATTAAAACTAATCTTACATAACAATATAACTGATATATTATAAATTTGAAATACAGTTTATATCTTTCAAAATATTTGTTTTTTAATTTTAATTACAACAATTTAAATATTAAAATATATTTATTTACTTTAAATTATAATGATATGAATAAGTATTTATATGGTATGAAATCATTTTTTTATGTGAAACATTATTACAGGTCACATAAATATCGAACCATCATCACCTAATCTCACTCCACACGTTCCATTAATTTGCAGCAATTGGATTCTCTCACCAAATTCACCCATTTATTTCCTCTTCTATTATTCAAGGATTTTTTTTTTCAAAATCAATCATTAATTAATATTTTCAAGAATATAATTAATTTTTTAATACAAAAAAATAAAAATATTCAAGAATAAATTTATTCTATAATTTAATAATTTCTAAATTTTATCAGATAATTTCTAAATTTTATAAAAATTCTAATACAACTATTCTATTTATAATATTGATACTTTTTTCATAAATTAATAATTAAGATTACTCGTTATAATTTTTTATATTTCTTTTATAATAATTTTTTAAAGAAATTATTTTAGAAGACGATTCTAAAATATCTTTCCAAATAGATTAAATATTTTTAAAAATTAAATTATCAGGAAGTCCAAAAATCAAATTTACTTATAACAATTATATAATACTATACCTAATAAGATAATATGTTTCACCATACGGAATTATACGAAAATATATATAACATTATTTATTATATAGAAATCATACGAAAATACCACAATATTACAATATTGTTATATACCATAATATTATTGCATGCATATTTTATTACATAAAATTTATGGACAAAGTATAAGATAATATTTAATATTTCATAATAGGAATAGTTTGCATGACATTCATAATAGAAGTATGTATATTGTTGTTATAGAAGTTGTTAAGGAACTCTTGTGATGTAGAAATCTCTACAAGAATTGAGATTATGATAAAAAAAACATGTTTTGTATTGTGATAGTCAAAGTGCAATCCATTTCTGTAAGAATTTGACCTTTCATTCAAGGTCAAAACATATTGAGGTTTAGTATCATTAGATATGTCATACTTTGGAGATGAAGCAATTATCACGACCTTTTATTCAAGGTCAAAGCATATTGAGATTCAGTATTATTAGATATGTCATACTTTGGAGATGAAGCAATTATCACTGGAAAAAAATTTATACAGATGAGAACGATTCATATATGATGACAAAGACTTTACTTACAGGAAAGTTTGATATTTACAAAGAAAAAGCAGGTTTGGTTGACTATTCCCAAATTAATTAGTGAAGAGAAAATATGTTAGGTGATCACTAATAATTAGGTCACTTGACATATAAAATAAATTAAAATAAAAAAAAAAGGAAAAGAGAAAGGTGTGGCTCTTAATCCTATTTTCTATACTAATTCATTAGCATGTGGTAGAAAACTATTTTTGAATTTAAAATTGTAACATTAATATTAGAAAGATAAAAAAAGGAAGAAAAAGAAAAACTAACAGGACATATACCTGTAAAATATGGAATATCATAATTTAATTTATTGCTCACATATAGTAATCCGCATCCAATTGATTGTACTGTAAAATGTGAATAATTTTGAAATTTATATATTCGTAAAGTTAAAATTTTAATAATAAAATTCAGATAAATACATTCAATAATGAAATATGGGAATTTTTTTTTTTCAAATATGATTTTCATTTATTTTACATCAGACCGACACTCACTTCGTAACACGTGAAAAATTGTAATCAATTGATGAAAATGTAAAATTTGTAAATTTTGATATAAAATTCATGAAATTGAAAGCTTACGCTAAAGCTAAAAAAAGTACAAAAGATATTTGATAATAATATATTTAATCCATTTTTTCATTTGTATTAGTTTTTAAAATTAATTTTAAAGAATTATAAGTAAAAACTTTAAAAAAATAATGTATTACTATAATCAAATTGGATTCTCGATGGTATGCGTAGATTAGCAAGGACGGCTGAGATCAGATGTAGTCACCGACCAGCTGACCTCGGAAGAATCAATATTCCATACTACACCATTATACATAAAACCATAAATAAATTACAGTTAATAATTATTACATAATTATAAATAATTTAAATAATATTTTATGTATATATATAATTTAAAAGTTAGATTTATTTCTTATTTATATAATATAATTTAATTTTATTTTTAGTTAATATAAGATATTTACAACACAGTGACGGAGTCAAGAGAGAACTAGGGAACCATAACTCTTTCCAACATTTTAGATTTTTTTTATTATTATATAAAATTATAATTAAATTATAAAATATATTATCTTTGGTCCCAATATTTTAGATTTTTTTATTACTATATAAAATTATAATTAAATTATGAAATATATTATCTTATAAGATCGTATAAAAATATTATATATAGATTAAATCTAAATAAAATATCTTTAATTTAAAATAATTAAATATATAATCTTATATATAAAAGAGAATATTTTATCTATTATTAAAAAGATAAGTTTTTATATTTGTATTATATATCATTTTAACAAATATCATTAATTAAAAAAAAATCAAAAGATATCAAAATAATCTTTTATATTATATATATATATATATATATATTAGAAAATTGTAAAGTATTAGAAATTAAAAATTAAGAAATTCAAAATCAAAACAAATAAGATATCGACTATATTTTTATTATAGTGAAGAAATAAGATAAAAAAAATTATTTCTTTATTATTTTTGTTCACTACGACAATAATAGAAATTGCATTATCAACCATAACACTTTATTTTAGTCACTATTATATCTTTTTAATGTTAGGATCATAAATATATTATTATATAGATAATTTATTATAAATATATTATTATATTTAGAAAAAATTGTGACACAAAGAAATACTATTAAATATTACATATATTCTAGTGTCATTTTTTTTTGTTGAAACTTTATAATGGATAAAGTTCTATAAATTGATACAAGTTTCATGTTTTGAGTGTTTTTTGTTATAAAGATTATTAAAAAAAGATTTCAGAATAAGATAAAAAATGATTTTCTTACTAATTGCATGATTGTTTACATTGACAAGGAGATTGATGCAATTATAACATGAAATATCGTCGAATACAATTAAAAAATTAAATGTATCAAGTATATATTTGATCTTATATATAATTATTTATGTTGATTTTAAATATATGTAAATGATTTATAATTTATTAATAATTTTATTAATTATATTTATTTTTACGTGATAATTAATTTTAATGTATATATATTAATTTTTTTTTGAATTACTTTGATTTGGTCTGAACCGGTCTGGTTGTTTTATTTAATAAAACTTGTGATAGAGTTTCAAAACCAGCTTCTTAAGACTTAACTTTTTGTGTAGAAAACATGAAATATTTAATTGCTAGAAACAGTTACAATAGTTTGGCATAAGTTAATTTTAACTAATGATTATTCTAAATACATAGATATAGTTTCTGCATAAGTTAATTTTAACTTATGATTTTTTTTTCTCAATTTAAAGTGCTTATGAAAGAAATTTCCAGAACATGCTCTGACTCATTAAAGCCTTCACTTTATTTAGGTGCAAGCAAGATTCTTAAGCATATTTTGATATGATGCTTCTCAAGCATAGTATAATATTGTACAAGTAGTGTTATATCTATTGTTATCTTAATTCAAATTTTCTAACTCTTTAAAATTTAAGAACAAAGTACAGCATTATTCTTTACTCAACACATTAATTCAATTTGTAAAAGTAACAAACATTATGAAGTGCAGTTTAGCATACATTTAATGATTTTTTTATAATACAAGAAATAAAAAAAAATAAAAAAATTAATACTAGGTTGACTATAATGATTAAATTAAGGAAAAAAATCAAATTATAATATATAATAAAATAAAATTTTATTTTATAAATTAATTTTTTAAAATTGAATTAGATTCATATCTAATTTTTTCTTTTTATTATAAAATTTTTAAGATGAAATAAAATTAGAAATAAAATATTAAACTTAAAAATTTTACAATTTCAACTTTCGGATGTAAGTTTTTTTTAAGAGTGTGTATGATTTGATTTAATTTTTTTTATTAAATATTATGTTAAATTAAATATAATTTTAATTAGATTAAATTTTAATTTAATATAAAAAAAATATATTAATAAAATTATCAAATAAAAAACATGTTGTGAATGCTTTTCGTATGCATGATGTTATTTTTTATATTTACAAGTAAATTACTTAATTTCACAGAAAAATATAATATAAATTTATTATTATATTTTGATAAACTTAAATATATAATTATAAGTAAAATATAATAAAATTGTAAATAAATATATATTATCTTTATTAATTATTAATTAACTCTAAATATATAATATTATATTAAATATAATAATCAATTTGATTTAGTTTGATTCTATGAAATTCAAATTTAATTGTTGGTCGAAGAAAAAGTATATTAATTTTTTTAGTTGACTTTTAATTTATTTTTTTGTTAGATTTTGAAAACTCTAATATACACATGAGTAGATACAATTTTGATTTTAAGGAATTATGAAAGACTTTACTTTTTGCACTCTCATTTTTAAACACATCCCTAAACTTTTTATATATATTTTAAAATAACCCTCATGTAAAACACATTCAAATGATGATTTTCTTTTTCTGTAAATAAGTTTCTCTTACGAAATTTAAACTTCATAAATTTGAAAAAAAAATTCCTTTCTGAATGAAATGGATGTCTATTTACTTATTTCATAATTAAATTTTCAAAAACTTATTAGTTGCATTTTTCGGCACTAAAATTTTTATATTTTCTTTATATTGTTCTAGAATTATAATTTTAAAGATCTGTTAGTATATTCTGAAAATAACTCCTATAAATGTCTGTTTATATATAAATTCAAAACACAAATATAAATAAATAGACTTGTAAAATGGAGAATGATTAACCTTTTCTTTGTCTATACCACATGTATTCTTTATGAGAGAATTTTGCTCTATTTGATTCGAGGTGTAAACTATTTCTCTAAATGTTTAATATAGTTAAATATAATAAATTAATAATTTAAATTTGAAAAAATAGAAAAATCAATTTTATTCATATTAAAAATTTATATATAGAGAGGTAAAATAAAAATAAAAAGCTAAAAATAAGACAGCAGTTATAAATATTAAGAAAATAAAATTATTATCAAAATAAAATAAAATAATTATAAAGATATATAAAAATTTGTTGTAACGAGAATAATCTGTTAGTCACATATATCTTTAATGAGAGAATTTTGCTCTATGACAGGAGGTTGTAAACTATTTCTCTAAATATTTAATATAGTTAAATATGCACATTATCATTTTTGTGTTCCTTTTGGGGCATAATAGTATTATGAATAATTTCTGTGTTCCTGATTTGGTCCTTCTGTTTATGTCCTCATCCAGTTATCAATGGAAACATGATAGGTTCCAAGAAAGTGTTGCCAATATTAAATTTCCAACTCTTAACTTTTTCATTATCAACATTAAAACATTAAAATATTAAAATATGATATATGAATATATTTTTTTTAAGATGTTCACGTAATATTCATAATTTATTTTATATATATATATTTGTTTGTTTGTGTTTAGTGTATAGATTTTTATAAAAAATTTTAATAAATATAATTTATTCGTAATGAATATAAATGGTTAAATATAAATATAATATATTTAATAAATTATAAATATTGTACAAATATTTAAATATATTTTGTTATTAAAAATCTTATTATAAATTAGGTCTAAAAGTTCTATAAAAATAATAAAAGATGAATATATGAAAAATATGGTGTCAGAAATTGTAATTTCACATAAAGGAGTAAAGAACTAAGTTGTTTTATTCGAATGGAAGGGAGAGAATATATATAAATAATTGTGTATGTATTTAGTTTGAAAGAAAAATGATAACTATTAAAGAATATATCTTTTGTGTTTATTTTAAATTTTTTTCATTTTATTTATATAGAAAAGCAGTTAAAAGACGATTAATATGATCACTTAATTGATTATAAATGATATTTATATATCTAATATTATTTTGAAGTATTATAATTTATTAAAGATAGTCAATAATAAAGTAAGAAAGTCAATAAAATAAAAATATTAGTGACAACATAATCAATTATGATTGATTAATAATTGGTTTTTTTTTTTTTTTCAATCAGAATATCATCATATTTACTAGATTTGTATAATAAATTATAGACATCTCATAATTAATTATATAAGATCCAAATATATATGTTACTTTTAAGTTAAGATAATCATTACATATTATATAATCATTACATTTACTCTCAAGTTAAAAACATAATCATATATAAGATAATCATAATTAATTGTGTTATCAAGTTGAGAACATTTATATTTAGATTGTTTTGTGTAATTGATTATGATGGTATAAAATTTGATTTTAAAATGTTTTTTTTTTTAAATAAGTACTGTAATTAATTAATTAACTATTGGTGGAATATTTTTTAAATTTTGTTGTTGAAATTGGATTGAAACCAATGCATAGTAGTTAATCATCAAATCTATTGTAAATCTTTTGAAAATTTTCACATAACAATTAGATTATTTAATTTATTTACTAATCTATCAAATCTACTTCAAATTTGATTCATCAATTTTCTAATCTATTTCAAAATATTCACGGGTTAACATTTTCATTTGGACATTTTATCTTATATTAACATCAAGTCCCAAACAATTATAAACAGTAACAAAGATAGTAACATATAAAAAATGTCATTATTATTTTATCAAGGAGTAGTGATATACGTATACCTGCATTTTTATGTGTGACATCGAAAATGTAGCTGAGCGTGTACTATACTTGTGCTCAGTGTACACCCTTGACCATATGAAGGAATGCCTAGTAAAATCAAACCTGAAAAAAATGAGTTTTTTAATGAATTTTGTTAAGTGTAGGTTACTTGCGTCTAAAAGAAACGTTCAACACCTAAAAAAAAGCACTCAACACTTCAACACTTAAAGGTAGCGCTCAACGTTGAAAGATAGCACTCAACGCTAAAAGGTAGCGCCCAGTGTCGAAAAATAACATTTAGCGATGAAAGGTAGTGCTCAGTTTATACAAAGTTACTTCCATTAATCTCTAAGAAACAAAATGACATGATTTTCTATTTTCTATATTGCAAAATGTGAATATCCATTTTGCATGTTTTAGTATGTAATTCAAAAACACTTAATGTTGGGTAGTAATATCCTAGACGATTGTATATAATTTTAGGTGATTTCAAGTCATTTCAATTACAAAAGTAAAAATAAATAATCTTTGTAATGGTATATTAAGTAATATGTTAATTGTTAAAATTGATGAACATATTTTTCTCTCCCTTATCCTCTTCTTCATGTTGTTCACTAGTGATGTTATGTGCTATTGAATTATTTACACATGTATCAAAGAAAGTATGCATTGGATCTTCTTACTCACACTGGTTTATTAGTTGCTAAGTCGTGTTCTACTCATATAAGCAAGAACATTAAGCTTCTCTATGAGATAGGCACATCCCTGGAAGACATCACTAGTTATCACGATTTATTGGTAACCTGATTTACCTAACCAATACCAGGCTCGACATCGCTTATGTTGTACAGTGTCTCTGCCAATTCATGAAATCTCCAACCAACCATCATTATGTAGCGGCTCAACGCATCCTAAGGTATGTGAAAAATGCTCCACCACGTGGATTGTTCTTCCCAAGTAATTGTGAGATGCAATTGAAGGCTTCAATGACTCTAATTATGAGATGCAATTGAAGGCCTTCAATGACTCTAATTGGGTCGTCTATCCCAACACTAGACGATCTACTACATGCTATTGCATATTCCTTGAAACGTCTCTCATCTGTTGGAGGTCGAAGAAGCATAATATTATTTCCTGATCATCGACAGAAACTGAGTATAGAGCTTTAGCTACTACAACGTGTGAGATTCAATAACTTGACTATCTTTTGATTATCTTTTGAAGGACTTTTTAACATCGAAACCACATGTCGAGTTGTCCTTTATTGTGATAATCAGTCGACCAGGCACATAATAACCATTCCAGCTTCCATGAATGAACTAAACGAATGAACTAAACGTATGATTGTGATATTGTTCATGAAAAGTTCAAATAAAAAATATTCTAACTTCTCCCTATATCATCTGAACAATAACTCACATATATGTTTACGAAAACCACTATATTGTAGTGTATTCAATCGCAATGTCTCCAAGCTTGACATGATTAGCAAAACTTGAGGGGGATTATTGAATTATTCATTCTAAACTCATTGTAACGGTCTTATAACCGTCCCTCATCACTGTATATATACCCTCACTCCTAATAATAATATATAACTATTTTCGTATTCAATCTAAGACTTTCTGTTAGCCCCTGTCTTCTTTCACGTTAACTGTAGCTTTTCATCTTCTTCTACACTGCACCCATGCGACTTCAATAAGTGCCATTGGTTGACGTGGAGCCTACAACTACATCTCCAACAAGGATAAGAGTGCTCTTTGCTCAAAGATTTTGGTGCAACGTGACCCATGAGAGGTTCACCCAGTGAACTTGTTCATGACAAGGTGGTTCACCCAAATCGAGACTATTCATGTCAACTTCATTCCACCACCTGCTCACCATAATTGTTAATTTTCTACAAAACCAATTGATTGATCATATGAGAGGGTTCAAATACCATGAGAGTGTGGCAAAGATAGTAGAAGCATGGCAAAGACAATGGAAATGTGGTGGTGATGACAATGAAGGAAGGAGGGAAGGGAAAGTTGAAGGGGAATGAGAGAATGATTTGATGGGGAAGATCTATCATAATATTAAAATGCATGTCAAATATCCTTAGTGGAATGTTACTACCTACACATAATTATAACTTTAACTATCGAATTCCTAACACATTATTTTTTGTTCCTCTCTAATAACTACATGTACAATCAAAAGAAGATCATATCCAAGTGAGACCCACTTATGAGTTGGATCTCACTTTGATTCAGTTGGATCTCTTTTAGTAAATTATGCAACAATCATTGAGAATCCATATCTACTAATAACATCATCATGTCTAGATTTAAGAACTTAGTCCATAATAGTTTCAACTACCAGAATAAAGGCAATTTCTTGATTCTGCACTAACTAGTACCCATCACTATCATCTTCTGTTAAGCCATTTATATTATTCTTCAGTAGCATGTTTTGAATGGCTATATCCTTCTAAGGGAAAACCATACCCAAATTGAAAGTGGACACCTTTAATAGATATAAATGATTGGACTCAAAGTATTAGTAATGGATTTAATCCTAACACACCTCTTTCACATAACTTTAACGGGGAATTAGAAATTTATGGATAGTTAAATAGTAGCTTAAGAAATTTAGGAGTGATTCGATAGTGTCTCGAGAACAAGAAATTTATGAGTGGTCCAATAACGATACGAGAATCTTGTTAGGGTAGATTTCGGTACTATATTAGTAGTGAACTTTAAGTCTAACTCATTTTAATAAAATCAGTTCAATAAGATGAGATTTACATCATATATATTAATTTAGCTATATTTCTAAACAATGTGAGATTTTTACTACAAAATGATATTAGAAGTAAGATTTCGATAAAAGTTGCATGTATATCCTAGATGAGAAAAATGGAAAAAGGGATGAATAGTTGCTGAGAGGACTTTATTATGGTCACGTAGAGGAGTACAAATAAGAGGTGGATTCAACTAATCTCACGGTGTTGTTTGGTGAGATGCAGTAGATGTGGACAATTAAAGTGTGGAAATAGTAAGATGATAGTATTTGGTAAAGAAAGTTTCATTGATGGATCATAGAAAACAGACCCATCGTGCATATCCATATAGGGTAGGTGGTTGTTTCCTTTTCCACATTATTGTTTATTATTCATATGTTTGCATCCATTTTAATTATTACTACACAAGTCACTTTTATGGGTCTCCCACACCCTTCTTCAACCATACAGTTATGATCCTTATCTAGTCCTTTCCACTCCCACCCAAAACTAGTAAAGTGTGATCCCTTCGTAAGATACAACTTATTTCAGCCATAATAAAGAAGGTCAAAACATACATAGTTTTTCTAGCACAATATAATAATGAAAGGTGGTTAGGGAAAATAATGTACAAAGTGTATTTGTGGTCACCTTAGTCATAGAAACCAAGGGGGAGCATGTGCAATTATTTTAGGAAGTGATGGTGATGGTGATGGTGTTTCAAGCTGTGAGGATTTCTATTGGAACTATAGGACTTGTGACCATGAGGTGGTTGATAATACAATATGGGATCTAAGGTTCTATTCAATTAAATAAATTAATTTAATAACTAGTTATGATGTGTGAATCAGTTAATGAAGTGATTATTTAATAAATTGTTATCATAAAATTATTGAAATAAGTTAAAAAATACTTACAAAAGTTATAAGTTATTTTTTTAAGCCTAGTGTTTGTCTTTTCTTTTGTTTTTAAGGCCAAATATATTAGAAAATAAATCATTAAAAACTAGAAAGAATATATATATATATATATATTAATTTTTTATTTTTATTATTTATTTTTTTATAATTTAATAGTTAAAATAAGTTATTATTTTAAATTATTATATTATATTATAAATAAATAATAAAAATGGTGAATGCATTTTTTTTAAAGAAACCACTAACTACGTTTTTAAAAAAGCTGCCGCTCCATATCCTAGACAAAGAACGAAATTCAATCAGGTTGGGACAATAAAATGAATCACTTAATTGGAACAATTATTTTTAATATTATTTAACTATAAAATAATAGAGGTATTCAAAATCATATAAAAATTGAAAATTAATTAAAAAAATTAAAAATTAATTAAAATGAAACTTATTTTGAATTCTTTAACTATTTAGAAGGATTCAAATTTTGGATCTCAAATAGAAAAATCAAATTAAATTATTTAAATATAAAATTATATTTTTAAAATTAAATAATAACTATATATATGTCTTATAAAAAATAATTTTTTTATTATATTATATATAATAATATATAAGTTTTTTTAACTGTGTTATTATATTTTTAGTATCATTATCTTAATTTATTTTAAAATTATTTTATTTTTTATTTAAAATATACTTTGATATTATCTTTTATTTATATATTTTTCCCACTTTTTTTTTATATTTTTTAAATTTCTTTATTATTTTTCTTTAATTTTTCTCTGTCAATTTTTTATTAGATTAATCAATTGTTATTTTCTTTCATCTAAATTTTGAAAAAAATATTTTATTTATATAAATTAAAATAAACACAAAAAATTTATTAAAAAAAATAAAAATAAAAAATTTGAATACACAAATATATTTTTACTAATATTTATAATATATTTTTACTAATATTTATAATATATTTATTGTTATAAAATATTATAATAAATTTATATTATAATTTTTAAATATTGTAAAGACCCAATGTGAATTAGTTCTAGTGAGATAGTGGCTTAAGTTGTGAAGGATGAATGTGTTTAGTTAAGTTTTAAAAGGATCTATAAATAAAAAAAAATTAAACCTTCAATCTTCATTATTTTATAAACCACCATCTCTTTAAAACTGTTTTTCTCCTTACACCCTCTACCTTTTCTCTAACATTTCTTCCGCCTCCTTTATCTCTTTCAAGATCCAAGTGCACCATTGTGATCTTGAGGAATAGAACACTTTGGACTTATTGGAACTTTCATTTGGATAAGTTTTCTATATTCTATTTTTCTCTTAGGGTTGGAAAGGGGCTGTTGTTTTGGGAGTGTTTGAGCACTTGGGATGTTACTCCTTGATTGAGGTATTGAGATGTTTTGAAGGAATAGTTAAGATAAGGAAAGCGTCTCTTTTTTTTTTTTTTTTTTTACCTATAAGTTTTGTGAGATTTTAGGAATTTGGATTTGGAAGTAATTAGCAGACTGTTCTAAGATTTTATCTTCTGAATTAAAGAGTAAGAAATTGGGAAATGTTTAATTGAAAGAAGTGATTTTTTAAATTGGGTTGTATTGAAAATTCTGAGAGTATGTAAATGTTGATTGTTTTGATTTTGTTATTGAAAGTTTGGCTGGTGTGTTGTTTAGTCAAGGGGTTTTGGTGTTCTGTGGTGTGATTATGAACTGGTGTATTGAAAGTTTCTTAAATAAGCTGATATTGTATTTTGATAAATTTTGTAATTCCTGAGATATTTGGATTGAATTTAAATTATGTAGGAGAACTGTTAATTTATTTGGTAATGTGTTTCTATTTCAATTGAGGCATCAAATTTGTCAAAAAGAAACCTTTTTATGTGCCTTGAAAGAAATGGAACTAGTAAACCAGATAGATCTTCTGTAGAATTCAAATCTACATAATTTTTTATGAGATAAGTTGTTGAGCATCTGGTTAAGTGAATCCTAAGTAAAACAGAAGAAGTCCAATCCTTAACCCAATAAGATCAAAAGCTTCTAGATACTTTGTCTTTTCTGTTGCCGATCACCTTGTATATATATGTAACATCCCAATTTTTGAGAAAGAAATATATAATATAATATTTGTAACGTAATTATTTAATTAAATAAAATATAATTGGGTTTAGAAGATAAAATAAAATATCTTATAAAATAAAATATTGAATTAGTGGTTATAAATAGATATTGTAAAATTACTAATATTTTATTAGATATTATCAGATTATTAGTATTTTAAATATATGAAATTATTATAAAAGATATTAGTATTTTTAAACATATTGTGAGATTATTGATATTTTAGAAAGATAA
>BDMB01000182.1:92245-149184 GCA_016859785.1 Macrotyloma uniflorum
CGTAGTGACCCACCTCTCTTTCCTGGGAACTTACTGGGTGTACTAATTCACAGTCTACCGCCGTTGTTCTAGTAGGCAATATGACTCATAGTAAAAGTTTTATTTTGAAATCTTTTTTCTTTATTTATTGCAATTTTTATTTATGAATAAAATATACTTGAATTCTTTTTCGGAAATTTTATATTTATTAATTAAAACGTTTTGGGGTAGAAGGGTGTTACATTTTGGTATCAGAGCCAGGTTGGTCCTTTAGGCCCGTGTGTTGTGTGCTTACCATGTTTTTGGTGTGTACTCTGATTGTGTGATAAACTTTTTATGATTTGAAAAAGGTTTTGTGATTTGAAAAGTATTTTTTTTTTTTTTGAAAAACAATTTGTAGTTTAATAAGTGTTTTATAGGTGTTTTGTGATGGGATAAGCATTTTGTGATGTGATAAGCGTTTTGTGATGTGATAAGCAATTTGTGATTTGATAAACAATTTGTGATGTGATAAGCGATTTGTGACGTGAAAGGCGTTTTGTGATGCGATAAGCGTTTTGTGAGACGATAAGCATTTTGTGATTTGAAAAATGTTTTATTATTATTATTATTATTGTTATTTTTTTAAAGCATTTTATTTAAAGTATTTTGTTATTTGAAAAGAATTGAGATTTGAAAAACGTTTTGTGATCTTTGTGTTCTTGTTATACCTTGTGGAAGTATAAGTTGTGAGAAGATACTTGTAATATGTAATTTTCAAAATTTTCCCTAAAGATATACTAATTGAGAGTGAAGTAAAATTTTGTGTAGATCCTATACTTAGTACTTAACCCATACGATGGAGACTTATAAACCTTAGAATTGATAGAATTACTTTTGAAAATATTACTTGAGAACATGAGAGTAAGATGAAAGAGGATTATTCTAAACTATTCGATATAGGAAAATTCGGGGACGAATTTTATGTAAGAGGGGGAGAATTGTAACATCCCAATTTTTGAGAAAGAAATATATAATATAATATTTGTAACGTAATTATTTAATTAAATAAAATATAATTGGGTTTAGAAGATAAAATAAAATATCTTATAAAATAAAATATTGAATTAGTGGTTATAAATAGATATTGTAAAATTACTAATATTTTATTAGATATTATCAGATTATTAGTATTTTAAATATATGAAATTATTATAAAAGATATTAGTATTTTTAAACATATTGTGAGATTATTGATATTTTAGAAAGATAATTTTGTTAATATTTTGAAAGATATTATTAATTGAACCTGTTCTTCAGAAGTCCGACTCTACCTATATAAATAGGCGTCAGACTCTCTCTATTTTTCATTCAGAATTTTCCTAACCTTTGGGAAAAGTCTCAAAGGAGACGACTAGGGGCGATACGTGAGGAATTAGGAGCGTAGCGTCTCGAGGCGTCACGGAACAAGACGTCTTTATTCGAGGTAAGAGGGGGAGTGGGGAATGTCTCGCATATGGGATGCATATGAGGATTTTGGGTAGAGAGGCAACCCCTAAGCCTCATAGGATTGTTTATTTTGAGGCAACCATAAGTCCTCAATATGAATTTGAGTGATTTATCCTATATCTATAAAAGTTGATTGTTTTTATAAATTATTATAAATTGTTCTTTTTATAAATTATTATAAATTGTTGTTTTCATAAATTATTATAAATTGTTCTTTTTATAAATTATTATGAGTTGTTGTGTTTATAAATTATTATAAGTTATTGTTTTTATTACAAGTTGTTGTCTTCGTTTATATATAAACAAGGTATATAGGCTGGAAACCAGTTGTTAACATCCCTTCGTTTGAAGGTCTAAGATGCATTCTGGTATAACAACGCCACGTACCACTTTTCTTACTCATAGTTTTCTTCTTTTACAACAACATTTAAATATAACTGGAGATACTGGTTGAAATGTGATAAAAAGTTATAATTAAACTATTTAGTTATGTGATGTGTGATTTGGTGATGTATTGTGATTGTAATTGGATTGTGAAATGTGATATTGTGAAAATTTCAGTAGAGTATTGAGAGACTCATGAGTTATTGCGTTGTTTGCGAGTTTGTGCTGTGTTTTGAGAAGTCTAAGCGATGGCTTAGCAATGTGAAAATCCAAGTTATTCTTGGTCATTTGTGAAGTCTAAGCAGAGGCTTAGCAGCGTTAAAATCCAAGCTATGCTTGGTCATTCGAGATGTGTTATGCATTTGTGTGTTGCATTTGTGTGATCATATTTCATTCATTCATTCATACTTTTGTTGGGGGTAGATGCAATCTATGAAGGAGGGTCTTTATGGTCTTCTACCTTGACCTTGGGGATTTTAGAGCAGGGAACCCCTCATTTGAGAGTTGAAATGAGGGGCCACCACGGCCGGCTATACTATCCCGACTGGCTCCTGTTAGACTCGTTCTAGTGAGAGTGGATTGATAGGGTCCTTAGATCCGGTCCATGTCCTCCTGGACTACTCATTTGCGTTTGCGTTGCGATGGTACCACATGCATTTAGAGATAAGAGCATACGAGCATTAAAGCATTTGAGTTTGTGACTAAGTGTGTATTGATGTGTGTGATGCCTTTTGTGTGTGTGATGTGTGTGATTAGTCTACCTATTTTTCTTATATGTACCTAACATATGTGAGATATATTCCTCACTCTTCTATTTGTGTGGTTGGTGTTTTGTTTGGGTTAAATGTTCTTATAGGTGAACATGTCGGTGATAAGGACAAAGAAGAGTTGAATGAGAAAGCTAAGTCTCCTAAGCCTTGATTTTGTAAGTGCTCTGATTAGGTGTGAAGTCGGGGAATAGAAAGATTATTTATTTGAAAGAAGCCTATTTAAAGTTTATTATATTTTGTTAGTAAGAACTCAACGCCTAGTAAAATTTTATTTGATTTTCTATATCCTTAAAGAGTTATTATTGTTACTGGATATACAGTGGTGGTGTGAGGGTGTATGTCTAGGAACGTTCTGGCTAGGAAAGACTTGGTATTTAAGAGTGTCCGTAGTGACCCACCTCTCTTTCCTGGGAACTTACTGGGTGTACTAATTCACAGTCTACCGCCGTTGTTCTAGTAGGCAATATGACTCATAGTAAAAGTTTTATTTTGAAATCTTTTTTCTTTATTTATTGTAATTTTTATTTATGAATAAAATATACTTGAATTCTTTTTCGGAAATTTTATATTTATTAATTAAAACGTTTTGGGGTAGAAGGGTGTTACAATATACATTACCCATATTGAGAATATCAAGAGACACATATTATCTTTGCACATTTGTCTTTTCTATCTGTTATGGTATCAGAGCTCCTCCCTGGAGCTCTGTTGATATCCTTTTTCTACTACCATAGAGTCCCCTCAAAGTGACCACAACTCAAACCCACTGTCTTTTATTGACCCTAGTCAAAATTCATCAAGTCCTTTTTATATACATCCTAGTGAGGATCCCTCCTCTGTCTTAGTCTCCCCTGTCCTCTCCGGTGGTAACTACCATTCTTGGTCTCGTTCAATTCGTATGGCTCTCATTTCCAAAAACAAAATAGGGTTCCTTACTGGTTCTATTCCTATTCCAAGTCCTAATGATCCTACCTATCCTCCGTGGGAGCATTGCAATATGTTGCTCATGTCATGGCTCATAAATTCTGTCTCTCCTTCAATTGCGCAAAGCATAATTTATCTAGATCGTGCTGTTGATGTCTGGAATGACTTACGGAACGTTTTTCTCAGTGTGACCTTTTGCGTATTGTAGAGCTCCAGGAGGAAATTTATGCCTTAAAGCAAGGCTCACTCACTGTCACAAATTTCTTTACTACTTTAAAGACATCTTGGGATGAACTTGACAATTTTCGTCCTTTTCCACCGTGTGATTGTCAAGCTCGTGTTTACTATCAACAAGATTTTATTATCCGGTTTCTCAAGGGTCTTGATGACAGATTCAGTGTTGTTCGTTCTCAAATTTTACTAATGGATCCTCTACCTTCTGTTAATAGAGTCTTTTCCATGGTCATTCAGAATGAACGTCAACATGCTATTGTCGTTTCTCCTCTAGATGCACCAAATGACTTTGCTAATAATATCATTTCCTCTTCAGCAAATGTCACGCGTTCTTTTCATGGTAAAAATCGCGGTGGTGGACGTAGTGGTGGTCAAACCCAACAAGTCAGATCTTCAAAAGTGTGTCTTCATTGTAAGAGAACAGGGCACACCGTTGATTTTTGTTTTAGCAAACATGGTTACCCTCCCGGTCATCCACGATATCCGGGACGTCCATCTTCTGGCAGTTTCTCCTCTGTTAACTACACTACCACAACTGATGACCAGTCTTCTTTGTCGCAAAACCTTGTTGTGCAACAACATGGATCAAGTCTTAACATTACTCAGGGCCAATACCAACATTTGATGTCTTTACTCCAACAACAAGGGACAAGTGGTGCCCATAGCACTGAGCCTCATTCTTCCACTCGGGCCAACCTCATTCAAAAGGACCCAAATACATTTTCTGGTCCTAGTGGTAACTTGTCTTTTATTTTTTGCAGTATCACACCACAAACTTCTCATGTCCTCTCTTTTAATTCATTATATAATTCTTCATCCTGGATTGTGGATTCTGGAGCAACTGATCATATTAGTTGTTCTTTAACAAATTTTCAAGTTTTTTCAAAAATAAAACCCATTAATATTCATCTACCCAATGGGTCCACAGTCACTTCACATTATTCTGGCACTGTTCATTTTGCTCCAAACTTTACAATTTATAACGTTCTTTATGTTCCAGATTTTAGTTTTAATCTCTTTTCCATTTCAAAATTTCTTTCTTGTCTCAATTACAAATTAACATTTTCAGGACTTTTATGTCAAATACAGGAATTGAGCACAATGAAGATGGTTGGTTTGGCTAAGCTTCAACAAGGTCTTTATCATCTTGTCACTCAAGAAAATTCCAGTCTCACACCTTATGTTCCTTCTGTCAATCACTTCTCCACTTTGACTATCAACAACAACAATATTTGGCATTTTCGTTTAGGACATTTGTCAAACAAAAGACTCAGTGTTTTGCATGAACAATATCCTTTTATTTCAAAACATGTTCAAGAACATTGTGACATTTGTCATTTAGCTAAACAAAAGCAATTACCATATTCTGTTAGTACTAGTAGAGCCTCACAAATATTTGATCTTATTCATGTTGATATATGGGGTCCATTCTCTCAAGTTTCTGTCCATGGTCATAAATATTTTCTTACAATTGTTGATGATTTCAGTAGGTTTACCTGGGTTGTTTTGCTAAAAACAAAAGCGGAGGTCCAAATCAATATTGAAAATTTTATTGTCTTAACTGAGAGGCAATTTGACTCTAAGGTAAAAATTATACGTTCCGATAATGGTCCCGAATTTTTTCTCAAAGACTTTTATGCTTCTAAAGGTATTATTCACCAAACAAGTTGTCCTTACACTCCTCAACAAAATGCTAGAGTTGAACGCAAACACCAACATATTCTCAATGTTGCCCAAGCCCTTCTGTTTCAATCTGAAATTCCAAATAAGTTTTGGTCCTACGCTATCAAGCATGCTGTTTTTCTCATAAATCGAGTTCCTTCATCTGTAATACAAAATAAAACCCCCTTTGAATTACTTTTTAATAACAAACCTGATTTCTCTAGTATCAAGGTTTTTGGATCTCTTTGTTATGCCTCCACCCACATTCCTCGTAAAAAATTTAACCCACGTTCCAGACGTGGTGTTTTTCTTGGTTTTCAATGTGGAACAAAAGGGTACCTTATTCTGGATTTAGAATCTAGAGAAATTTTTGTGTCTAGAAATGTCATATTTCATGAAGCAATTCTACCATTCAGAAAATCTAAATCCAATGATGTTGCCTCTAACACCATTTCACCTCTTCCCTCAGTACCTTCCATAACTTTACCCAACAACACTTACCCTTATGTGGACCCTATTTCTCCATTTCCCCCTTCCAATGCGTCAACATCAAACACGTCGCCTTCCTTACCCTCATCTAACTCATCACCACCCACATCTATTTCACCTCCAACCACCACACAACCCATTTTTCAGCCATGTCGTTCAACTCGCATTCCTCAGCCTTCAACACGGCTTCGTGACTTTGTCTGTAGCACCTTTACTGCTTCTTCAAACCAACCCTCTTCAAAGTGTGAATATCCAATTCAAAAGGTAATTTCTTACTCTCAGTTACCTCCTTCTGATCACAAATTTGTCATGTCTCTTTTCTCTGAAACTAAACCCTCTACTTACAAAGAGGCAATTCAAAACCCTTGTTGGATTGAGGCAATGAATGCTGAGATTGATGCTCTGAATTTAAATCAAACTTGAGACATTGTTGTGCCTCCTCCTAATGTTAAACCCATTGGATGTAAATGGGTTTACAAGATCAAGCGCAGGGCTGATGGTAGTATCGAGCGCTACAAAGCACGTCTTGTTGCCAAAGGTTTTTCTCAAATTGAGGGGATTGATTACATGGAGACCTTCTCCCCTGTGGTAAAGATGACTACAATTCGTGTTGCTTTGACTTTAGCATCTGTCAATCGCTGGCACTTACAACAATTAGATATCAGCAATGCCTTCTTGCATGGAGATTTGACTGAAGATGTTTATATGACTATTCCTCCTGGCATTCATGGCTACCCTAGTTCACATTGCTGCAAACTTCGCAAATCTTTGCACGGACTGAAGCAAGCTAGTCGTCATTGGTATGAGAAACTTTCTCTTCTTCTTTTATCTTGTGGATATCAACAGGCTCAGGCGAATCATAGCCTCTTTGTTAAAAATCATGGGACTGATTTCACAGCCTTGATAGTGTATGTTGATGATATTATTCTGACAGGCAATTGCCTTCATGAAATTAATACTGTTAAGAAGATCCTAAACTCCAATTTCCATATGAAGGATTTGGGAAATCTTAAATATTTCTTGGGTTTAGAAGTCAATGTTTCAAATGCTGGAATTTCAATTTGTCAACAAAAATATTGCTTAGATTTGTTATCAGATTATGGTATGTTAGGATGCAAACCATCCACCACTCCAATGGATTGTTCATTACGTCTTCATACAGATTCTAGCACACCATTGTTTGACACCCTCTCTTATAGACGTTTAATTGGTCGATTGTTGTATCTTACAAGCACACGTCCCGACATTGCTTTTCCTGTCCAGCAATTGAGCCAATTCATGTCTAATCCAACTCAAGTTCACTTCCAGGTTGCTATGCGGGTTCTTAAATATCTTAAAGGCAGTCCCAGCAAAGGCCTTATGTTTAAGCGCGATTCACCGGTTCATGTTCTGGGATTCAGCGATGCAGATTGGGCTACTTGTGTTGATTCTCGTCGGTCCGTTACAGGATATTGTATCTTCATTGGCAATTATTTGGTTTCTTGGAAAACCAAGAAACAGAACACAGTATCCAGATCTTCTTCAGAAGCCGAGTATAGAGCACTTGCTTCCACCACATGTGAATTGCAATGGCTCATTTATTTACTATCTGATATGGGAATTTCATGTTCAAAGCAACCTGTCCTGTATTGTGATAATCAAAGTGCTCTTCATATTGCTGCCAATCCTGTTTTTCATGAGCGTACAAAACATCTAGACATAGACTGTCATCTCGTTCGTGAAAAAGCTCAATCAGGACTTATGCGCCTGCTACTTGTTTCATCCTCCAACCAACTTGCTGACATGTTTACAAAGGCCCTTCCTCCTCGCTTATTTACAGTTAATTTATCCAAGCTGGAGTTGTTTGATACTCACTCACTTTCAACTTGTAGGGGGGTAAAACAGAAGAAGCCCAATCCTTAACCCAATGAGATCAGAAGCTTCTAGATACTTTGTCTTTTCTGTTGCCTATCACCTTGTATATATACATTACCCATATTGAGAATATCAAGAGACACATATTATCTTTGCACATTTGTCTTTTCTATCTGTTACTAAGAGTAATTCATTAGAAATTAAAAAAAAAAACTATCATGATAATTTGGTAGATTTTAAACTGTTTGCTAAATTGGGATGAATATTAAGTGTTAGATTGAATTTAGATATTCCCTTATTAATATCCTGTTCCAAGAAAAATATGTTGAGATTGAAATTAAAGTATGATAAGATGAATGATGAGTAGAAATATATGATTGAGAATGATAAATATGAATGAGCAAGAGGCCGTGTATTTCCTATTGAGAGAAAGTTGAATTTTGTAAATGGAATGTGGTATATAATAGCTTAGTGTGTATGGATCTAGGGATATGGTATAAGGTATCAGACCTCAATATGGATCAAAGTCATATAGATTGAGACCACATGTGGTGAGAGGTCGATGGAGGTTCCATCAGTTGCTCTGAAAAGACAACTAGATGGGACTACCGTGATGTGGTATTGGCTATGAGTAGCATGAAGATGACGCTGAAGTGAAACAGACTCAGTTAGTTGGTTGTGATAAGATCTGTGGTCTAGTTATTGACACATCAGGTTTTAGCCTTAGATATCCAAGATCCATACGGTCTTCCGAAAGGCGTCAGTCTTGTTTGTGATGTGTAAATTTTATTATGTGTAAAGCCTTATGTAGACCCTTACATAATGATGTGATTGAATTGAATATCTTGTCTATTTTATTATATCATTGTATGCTCTTTTATATCACTAACTTATCCTATTTTACTGTGTTTTGTTTGTTTGACTACTATGATCGTGTACCTTATACGGGAGTAGGTATTATGTCTTGATAGGATCCCTCAATTGGGAGACAATAGACTTAAGACTCATGTAATTGGATCTAAGTATCTTATACAGTAGAATATTACTACAAAAAAAAAAAGGTTATTACCAATGTTTTTTTTTTTTCTGTGTTAACCATATTTTAAAACGTGGATAAATGTTTTTCACACGTTTGTGTAAAACGTGGTTAATCCTTGCGTGGTTAGTTGTTTGTCCACGTTTTGAAGCAAACGTGTGTAATTACAATAAATATCCACGTTTTGAAACGTGAAAAAATAGCTACGTTTAAAAACGTGGGGGTTATAGCTACGATTGGAAGCATGAAAAAATGATGACTACGTTTGTAAACGTTTCTAAATATGATCGATAAATCATTTTTGTATTATTTAAAATTATAAAAAATAACAACGCGTATTTTAATTCTACTTAACTTTTATAGTATAAGTTAAACTCAATAATGATATGAAATATCATACAATATTTAATGATGAAAAATTCAATCTCATTTCTATAAAGTGTCAAAAATTTTACAAAGTCAAGTAAATTAATAATTCAAGCAAACTAAGAAAAGTGTGTACCCAAAAAAACTAACAAAAGTATAATTGAATAGTAAAATAATCTGTAATTGCAATATAAATAAATGCATAACATTAAACAATGAGATCCCAAGACCAATATGTTTGAGTGACCCGTTCATCATCCTTAAAAGAACTAATTTTCATGTTGTGAATTTGGTGAACGATTAAACACATTTGGATGTACACTTCCTTGATCTGATACCTAAAATGAAAATAAAAAAAAGTTAGAATTTTTAAAGCTAGTAAAACTAAAGCTAGTTATAATTCAATTGAACATATAATTCTTACCGGAGAGCTTTGAAACACAGCCAAGTTTGGAGGAAGTTGACCTTGAAAGTGCTGCATAAAGAAACTAAGCATAGTATCAAATTTTTTATTCTATTGATCTACTTGAGACTTTAATGCAGCAACTTGATTTTCTAATTCTTTATTAGTTGTAGATGAGTTGATCCTTGTGTATGAATGATGTTGATTTCCAAACACTTTTGAAGGACAAGGACCCAATCTCAATCCTCGAATACAACCACAATTCTCTTTTCCAAAAACATGGGCCAATGAATCTTCAGTTGATATCTCACGAGAAAGAGATGGTGTATTTATTTCATATTCTTGAATTTTTTCCTAAAAGGTCATATATAAGTAACATTAGTAATGCTCTAATAAGAATAAGACATTTAGAAACCAGAATAGTAAAATAATAACATACACCAATTTGTTTAGCTTCATCATTAACCTATTCGCCATTTGCATGCTTATGTGTGACATTCCATACTTCTCCTCTACTCACTTTTCGACCATACTCAACTTCCTACAATTTCAAAAATATGTGTAAAGCTTATACATATAAATAGAAAAAGTATAACTTTATACTTTATGATCCAATTGTTACCATCTCTGCTCTCTTTCGAGCGAGACTTTTTCATCCTCCTGTGTGCGGGATAGTATGTTTCATTCTACAAGCCTTGTTTGTTTGAGACTTTGCCTATCCAATGACAAGAAATAATAACTCAATATAACATGTTTAAAATTTAACACTAAATATCAATAGTACCAATCAAAATATATATGAAAATAAAAATTATTATATATACCTTAATCTTTTCACTTAATCGATAATCAACAAACATTGCCCAATGATCTTTATCTATTCCATCTGGGACCATGTTGAATAGTTCCTCACGAGAATTAGTATACAATTAATATATATGGTACAAATAAAAAATATACAACTCTTACATGAATAGGATTCTTAAGTGCATCCTCCTTGTAGTTTCGAGGAACTTTCTTCCAATTTTCATAACAAATTGGGAAGAGTTCAAAGTCCCTTGCAAGGTACCCTAAAAATCTATTCAACAATGCTCCACCATCACCAATTGGTTGGACTTGATCATTCCATTGTAATATAATCTTTTCTCTGTGAGGTAGTGACCAAACTTCTTTCGCTTTGAGTTGTTTTTTCTTGACTATTCCATTCTCATCTATGAATGAATTTTGTCCATGAATTTTGTCCATAATTCTTTTAATTCATCTATTAAAGGCTGAAGATATATATCAATATCATTTCCTGGTGCATGTTTACCAGGAATGATCATGGAAAGAATGAATAAACTTTGTTTCATACAGATTCAAGGAGGAAGATTGTAAGGTATGAGTACAACTGGCCAAATGCTATAACTTGTGCTTAAATTGCCAAATGGATTAAACCCATCAGTTGCCAACTCAAGACGTACATTTCGGGGGTCTGAGAAAATTGAGGGTGCATTAAGTCAAAATTTTTCCATGCTTTAGAGTCTCTAGGATGCCTTAACATACCTTGATCTGGACTTTCCTGTGCATGCCATTGCATATGTTCAGCTGTTTTAGACGACATAAACAACCTTTGCAAGCGAGGCTTCAAAGGAAAATATCAAAGAACTTTTGCAGGAACCTTTTTCTTATGACTAGTAGCACAATTGGTTGTACCCTTATCTTTTGATTTCCACCTACATGTTTGGCATGTCTTACAAGAATCTCTATTTGCATCCTCTCCATAGTACAACATGCAATCTCTTGGGCATGAATGCATTTTGGTATAATGAAGCCCAAGTTTGGTAATGGTTTTCTTGGCTTCATAAAATGAAGGTGGGATTTTGGCATGTTCAAAAGCATCAGCCAACAACTCCAATATCATTGACATTGCTTTGTCACTTATTCTACAAAGACACTTAATGTGATATAACTTGACCAAGAAGGAAAGTTTTGAATACTTGTCACACCCTTCATACAAACTTTGTAGTCCATCCTTAAGTAGATCTGAAAACTCGTATTTTCATTATCCAAACTTTGTTTTGGTTGTTGATGTGTAGTCTCATCTTCACCTACGTCATTGTTATTAGGATGATTCCAAAATGCATCGTTGACTATATCTCTTATGGGATCATCAACAACTTGAGTCTCTTGAGCTTCTTGAGTCTCTTGAGTCATATTTGTTTCAAATGTATCTACACACCTTGTCTCCCCATGCCTTCTCCAAACCTTATATCCTTTTGGAAAGGGTTTAAGAGTCAAATGGTCGTGCACTACTTCACGAGTTTGCCATTTGTAAAATCCACATTGATCACATGGACATTTTATCTTACCCTCTAAACTCCTTTTAGAAAACGCAAAGTCTAAGAATTGATTCAAACCCCTACCATATTGGGGAGTATTTCTCGGCATATCAATTCATGACTTATCCATTACTTCTGAAATTAAAATATTAACTAAATTTCGGCAGAGTCTCCCCTATAATATGGACATTCCAAAATTTTCAAAACACTTGTAACAATTCCCAAAATAGCAGCAAACCAAATCTTAATATTTCACAAAGCATAATAAGTACATAATACTACTTGACAGTGTCTAATCTCTAGAAACACTTTGGCACTTAAACCACAATCTGACTTACATAATTTGGACATTCAACTAACCAAAATGACTAACACATCTATTTTCGATCCATACTTCCTATACGTACAACTATAAACAAAAAAAAAGTAAATAATAATCATTCCCCTGTATTAGATACCGCAAAAGAACACAATTGAAAAATCAACATAGCTATAGAAAAATCAACATAGCGTGCTTTTCAAGCAAACTAAACAAGAGAAAGCATTTCGCACATAGCCTCGTACCTGATTCACAGTTGGGACAAGAATGTTGCTTGAGCGGCATCGTCCTACAAGAACAGGGAGACCAACGGCAGTGACGAGAAATTTGGGGGAGCAGCAATGACGTCTACGCAGGAACACACAGAAGATTACAATTTAGCACAGTTGGGGCTGCTGCGGCAGTAGACAGACAAAGAGACGGCGATAAGAAGGGTTTCGCACTTCTTGGGGATGGCAGCAAGACGAAGAGGAGCGCTCCAAGAATGAAAGCATATGTTTGAAAAAAAAACGTGGTGCCTTACGCTGACGGTTGATGGTGGGATGAATGAAAGTGTGAGAAGATTAAAAGCCTAAATTTCAAAGAAAAATAAAAACTTTTATAACTTAATCAATTAAGTACGCGCAAAACGCGAAAAGTCTCATATGTAATTCTAAATATTCAGGTTCATGATTTAAAGTATGATATCTTTCTTAATTTTATATAAAAATAAATATTTATTAAATAAATAATTAAAATATATATAAATAAATATCAATATTATAATACAGATTTATTACTTTCAAATGAATAATCAACGTTGCTATAATTTATATTTTACTGATATTTTAACATATATCAATATTATAAAATCAAATTAAAAAAAAGAAGTACATATTACTATAGAAAAATAAAAAAAAATTATAAATTTCTATTAACTATAAAACATTTCAAATTATACTAATTAAAAAAAACTTACTAAACTTCAAACAAGAGACAAAGCAAAATATATATATATATATATATATATATATATATTAATTAATATTTTAATACACGTATAACATTTGAGATTTTTTTTATTTTTTATTTATAGAAATTAAATCTTTTAAAAATATATCTTATAAATTTTATTTATTTAATTAATAATAAATAAAAATTATTATATATTATAATTGATATATGAATTATTTATTTTACAATAAAATCAAATTTGAATTATGATAATTAAATTACATGAATATTAGAATATAATATGAAAAAAAATAATTAAAAAAAGATATAAGTATTTCAATAAAAAATAATTTAGAATTATGAAAAAAAAAACAGTTAAAATAATTATATTTTATTGATTTTATTTTAAGTGTTAATTATTTTTAAAATTTAAAATTATTAAAAATAATCTTATTTGATTTATTATTATTTTAAGTTTAAGTTATATTTTTTAAATTTAAAATTATTGAAAAAAATAATATTTAAAGGATTGTATTTTAAATTTCGCTTTTAAATATAAAATTATTTAAAATAATCTTATTTCATTGATTATATATTAAATTTTGGTTATATTTTTTAGATTTATATTATGTTTTTAAATTTAAAAAATTTTATTTCAAAAATAAAAATAAATAAAAAAAATAATACATAGGATAATTTTATTATCTAGTGAAGTCTCAAATCTATAAATCTATATATCTATATATTATATTATATTATATATATAGATATAAATTATATATATCTATATATTATATTATATTATATATATAGATATAAATTATAGATATAAATATGAATATAGATAGACTATATATATGAATATTTATTTTAAATTAAATAATGATATAAATTACATATTTAAATGGGTCTTAATTTATTTTTAAAAATTAATTATTATTTAAATTTTTTATTATAAATTATTTTAAGATTAAAATACATAAAAATATTTATTATTTATTAAAATTTAACTTTAAATAGAAATTCAGATAAAATAAATTAAATAAGTATCAATATAATTATTTATATGAATTAATTTTTTTATTTTGAATGCTGAGAAAAAAGTGGAAAAAAAAAAGTGAAATATTAACCATGTTTAATGGAAACATGATTAATTGTTAGGATTTTTCACGTTTTAATAAAACGTAAATAACAAAATATGACAAATTAACTACACTTAATGAAAACGTGATTAATTGTTACGATTTTCCACGTTTGGATAAAGTAACGTGGAAACTTAACCACGTTTAATGAAAACGTGATTAATTGTTAAGATTTTTCATGTTTGGATAAAGTAACGTGGAAAATTAACCACGTTTAATAAAAACGTGATTAGTTATGAATTTCCACGTTTTAACAAAACGTGGATAAAAAAACGTGGAAAACTAAGTATTTTTTTGTAGGCACTATTTTAGTGATGTAATAGAACTAGTCCTTATAAATAGTGAGACTTTATGGACTTCATCAATATAAATTAACATTTTGGGATTCGTTATAAATATAATTTATATAATTTATGAATAATTAAAATTATAAATAAAATAATAATTATAAAAATAAAAAATCATAAAATATCTTTATATTTAACTATTTTTTATTATAAATATATAATAATTTTCTTTTTAAAAAAAATATTTTATAATTATTTTAAATAATATTTAAAAAATTTATAATAATAAAAATTATATAAATGATCCAACCTAAAAATATTAATTTTATTTAATTTAATTTGTATTAAATTAAAACTAAATCAAATTAAAATATATTTTATTTTTAATATTTGATAAAAAGTGAAAGTAAACTAAACCACAAACACCAACCAACAGAAAAAGTTGGTTTACATTTTATTTTTTTAATGATTTACATTTTATTTTTTTAATATCATTTAATTATAAGTTCTTTTATAAGTTTTCTTTTCCTGCTCACATTTAATAGGTTTCGAGGTTAAAAGAACTGGGTTATTATCTTCTTTTATTTTCTTTTCTTCTCATAAACATATTTTAAGTTACACAAACGGAGAATAAAAAATTCACTTTCACATAAATTTTTCTATTTTTCAATAATGATATTAAAGCTATTTATTTATTTATTTTTTTTGTAACATAGCTACAACTATATGCTCTCGTATAAGAATACAATCATAGCAGTTCAAAATACAATCACACAAAAAGGGTAAGCTAATGAAAATAAGATAATACATAAGAAATTCATCATAATTCAGACTTTTTGAGAGGGTTAAAATTGATAGGTTTTTATCAAATAGGGTCAAGTGTAATGAAAATAACATAGGGAGGTCAAGTCGTGCTAGGTTGTACGACTTCATTGTGAAGAAATCGTGCTTCCTAGCACGACTTTATTATTATTATTATTATTATTATTATTATTATTATTATTATTATTATTATTATTATTATTATTATTTTAATTAAATTATTGAAGTTGTACTGCGTTGTACAACTTCATTTTTTTATTAAAGTAGCACGACTTCTTATTTTATTTAAATAGTGTTGATATAATTCTTCTCAACACGTTTCTCGTTTAGTTTAGCATGTTGAAAAACTGAGTATCAAATTAGCCTTAAAAATTAAACAATATAGTATATGCTTGAGGTAGCTATCTTCATCTCATCATGATGAAACTTTTCTATACTCTCATGCTCTTCTCCTTCGAACCAGTGGTATCTGTCACCCCTCTGCGTTTTCAACATCCTTTAACCAAAGAAGAGATAACTCTTATCCAAACCATAGTCAATAAGAAGTGCCCGACCTCAAGCAACAGGTTGAGCTTCCACTACATTGACCTTGATGACCTGAGAAGGATGACATCCTCAAATGGGAATCCATCAAACCAACCATCACAACACCCTAGCAAGGCCTTGGCCATTGCCATCATCAAGAGCCAAACCCACGATCTACTAATTGATCTCAAGGCAAAGGGCATTCTCTCAGACAACATTCACAAAGGAAATGGATTCCCAACCCTATATGTGGATGAACAGACCGTTGCAGGATGATAAATTAAAAAAGAAAGTTGTCCCTTAATAAAAAAAATGAAGTCGTGTTACTTAGCACGACTTCAATATTTAATTAAAAATAATAATAATAATAATAATGAAGTCGTACTAGGAAGCACAACTTCTTCACGATGAAGTCGTGCAATCTAGCACGACTTGACCCCTTTACGTTATTTTCATTGCATTTGACCCCATTCAGTACAAACCTATCAATTTTAACCACCTCCAGTACGAAAGCCTCATAATTCAATAATATGCATATAATTACATACAAGTATAAGGGTCTACTCAAGACTTTACACATTTTAATTAAATTCATAATCAAGACCAATGCCTTTCGAAAGACTATATGAATTTCAAATATCTAGGGCTAACACTTGATGTGTACTCCAGGATCACAGACTTAACCAACTAACCACTGAGTCCTTTTCATCCCAGGATCATCCACAAAACATCACCACACTCATCTCACATCAGGGTAACCTCACCAACTATTATAAAGACAATTAGTAAGACCTTCATCGACCTTTAACACATGACAATCTTAGTCTATGTGACTTAGAAAGTCATTAAGGTTTGGATACCCTATAACATATCCTTAAATTCATACACACTATATTACCAAATCATACTCATAATCATATAACCAAACTCTCCTTAATAGAATTTCTAAGGCCTCATGATACTTTACAAGTTGAATCATACATTCCATTTCATTCTCATACATCTATTCACATTAAATTCACTATTTTAGGACAAGGTCAATTTGCTCAGCCAACCCCCAATCCGCTCAACGGATTGGGTTCAGAGGGCAGTCTCACCATTGGGAAAGATCCGTCCAACGGAGAGAAATTCGCTAGGCAGATGACCCGCTTAGTGCGAAAACACTCCGCTCAACGGGTTTTAACTCGAGAGCGCCCTATCCCTAAAACCAATTAAGTTGAGTGCACATGGCTTGCACTCAGTGAAAATGATGCAGATTCTGAATTACGTAGAAAGGTTAACTCTGCTTTGCCTAGTTCAATTCATTAATTGGCACTCTTAAAATATTAAATAGCCCGAATTGAGCCTCATTTAAGGTAAAAATGTGAAACCAAGCAAATCAAGATAACTCCTCTACACAACTTAGAATCCGATCCCCAATTAGTCAAGACAAAATTCCACCTCAAAATACACATCAACAGTGAATTCACAACAGTTGTCATAAATCCAAAATGCATTAAAGCCAACTCAATCCTAGATTCATGAAATTAAACAAACACTCAAGTCTTAGTCACAAAACCAAATCACAACAACCCATTTTTAACCAAACAAATCACAAAACATAAATTCCAACTGAAAAACCTCCAGGTTCACACAAATACTACGATTTTCAGTTCTCATCCTCAAAACGAAACAAATGATTCATAAGCACAATTCTAAATCTCATATCAATGAAATCCTATAAATCTTGAAACTAAGTCTAGCTTCCTTTACCTATTTTGAGGTCCAACTTTATAGGGTAAAGTTCCCAATGCTCTAACTAGTTTCCAAGTACTTATTTCACAATCCAAACACACCATTAAGAACCTAAGGTAACATAAAGTCATATTGATTGAGAAAAGCTCACATGCAAGGGTTGGGGCTCACATGCAAGGGTTGGGGCTCACATGCAAAGGGTTGGGGCCCACATGTAGCCATGAAACAAATTGGGAAATGGGGTTTTGAGTGAGAAAAACTTATCCAAATCAAAATTCCAATCAGTTGGATGTGATCTACTCTTCCCAAGATTCAATTTGGTACCTTCGAATCTTGAAAAGGATAAGGAACGAGGAAAATAGGTTAGAGAGAAGGTAGAAAATTTAGAGAGAAAAGGGTTTTAGACAAATGGTGGATTTGAAATAATGGAGGTTGAAATGATTAGTTTTTCTATTTATAACTCTTTTAAAAACTTTACTAAACACCTTCATTTTTCACCACTTAAACTCATTGTCTCATTTAGGCCCACTCTTATTGGTTCCTTACAATCCCTCCAACTACAAAAGTTTTCATCCTAAAAAATGATCCTTACCATTCAAAAAGTTGGGGATAAGACCTCATTGCCTCAATCTCCCAAGTAGAATCACCAGTCCTCACATTCCATACTATATTAACTAAGTTTATGACTCTCCCTTTGAGTTACTTGGTCCTTTTATACTCAATTATGATTGGTGCAACTTCAAAAGTAAGATCTTCTCTAATCTCAACTTCTTAAAGTTCAAGGATATGGTTGGAATCAAGTATGTACTCCCTAAGTTGAGAGATGTGGAATACATTGTGTAGTCTGACTATGGGAGGAGGCAAGGCTAGCTCATAGGGTATGAGGCCTGTCCTTCTCAAAATCTAATACGGCCCAATGAACTTAGGGGTCAACTTTTTGGACTTGAGGACTCTCCCTACACCCGTCACTAGGGCAACTCTTAAAAATACATGCTCACTTGCATCAAATTCAAAAGGTCTCTTTCTCTTGTCAGCATAGGATTTTTAACGACTTTGAGACACTCTCATTCTTTCCTGAATCTGCTTCACCCTCCTAGTGCTCTAACTAGCTACCCAAGTATCTGTTTTACAATCCAAACACACCACTAAGAATCTAAGGTAGCATAAAATCATATTGATGGAGAAAAGCTCACATGCAAGGGGTTGGGACCCACATGCAACCATGAAACAGATTGGGGAAATGAGAGTTTTGAGTGAGAAAAACTTACCCAAATCAAAATTCCAATTAGTTGGATGTGATCTACTCTTCCTAAATTTCGATTTGGTACCTTCGGATCTTGAAATGGATGAAGAAAGAGGAAGATAGGTTAGAGAGAAAATAGATAATTTAAAGAGAAAAATATTTTAGAGAGATAATGGATTTAAAATAATGAAAATTAAAAGGTTTAACTTTTTTATTTATATCTCCTTTAAAAATTTTATTACACATTTTTACTTTTTCACCACTTAAACTCACTGTCTCATTTTTTTATTTACGTTTACTTGGATTTTTTTATTATATATATATATATATATATAATCACTATTTGTTTTATTTTATGTAATAAAATATAACATATTTTATAAAATTACATTGTTATTTATTTATAAAATATATATATATTATAAATAAATAACAATCTAATTTTATAAAATATGTTATATATATTAAAATATTTAAATACAATGGTACCTTATTTAACTTTTTGTTAGGATTATAAAATCTCAAGATCGATATTGATTCGTGTGAGTCCATGAAGATTTCATGTCATTCAAGGAAATCTAACTGAGCTAATTGAACATGCTGAATGAATTATTGTAAATTTTCTGATATTCATATATAGATAGAAAAAATTTGAAACACTTCAAAATTTAGAAATTTTGTAAAAAATAAATACAACTCTTTATTCTGAATCCGGAGGACCTCTATGAGATGCACTGAACAATCCATTTATGATGTTGTAAGAAGATGGGAACAATGTAAGTGACCACATATTTAATTCACTTATTTTACCTTACCCATGAGGTTTTATTAACCACAAAATCGATAAAATTGCACAAAAAGAAAATAGAAAAAATTATGAACTTCCACTATTACAGTAGGCAAAAAAAATAAAAAATACTATCTACCTACTCATTTTTTTTTTTTTTACAATAGTCAAATAAAGAAAAAAATTCTATCCTAAATCCATTAAAAAAAAGTATCTTTCATGTGATTGTCCTATACATATTCATATGTGGCATAATAAATTAAAGTGTATATTAATATATAAGAATTAAGATTAATTGGTTTGATTTTGTTTTAGTCACACACCTCTTGTTTGCAATAGTAGATACACATCCAACATGGTAGGTCGAACCTCCATCTTCTTTATTATAGTCAACTATCAATGTACGTAGTTGGTGGTGTGATCTTCATTTATTTATTTTTGGGTACGTTCCTTCATCTAAATCAATAGTACAATGGAGAAGTGATTAGAAATCAAAACCATATTGAAAGAACATTGTATATACTAAATTCTCACATTCTAGGATTATAATTTATTTTAACAAAATATTACATGATCATATTCTTCAAAATATAATATATTTACAATTTATCTACATGAAATTTCATAATTACAGTATATCAAACTCCTACATATTATATTCATTTCCCTCTTTTTTATTGAGATCCTATTTTTTATTGAGATCCTACAGGCTACAGCATCAGTCCTATCATATACTCTATATAAAAAACAAGATCAACACAGTTTCAAACACATACAATAAAAAGCAAGGATAATCTTCAAATTTATCATAATTATATAATATATGATATGGTATCAGATATTTAAACACTATCCATCACCATTTTACTATATACCTTAGCTTACATAAAACTTTTACATACATAAATATATCAAGACGGATAACTTTTGAAATGTTAAAATACATTTGACTTTGTATTTCTGATATAACTCTCCAACGTTTCTATATATACATAATCCAAATCTCGTATATAAAACATGTAATAATACAATGTGAACAACCCTCTATTTTTCATTTTCTTTCTCTCTCCTCCATTTCTTTCTCTTTCTCTCTCATCTGGTCTTCTCTTTTTTTACATGGTACCATAACAGCGTAAACAATCTCTACTATGACTTCTGCACAATCTTTCGTCTTCACCAATTTTGTGCAACCGATCAATTCTAGTAAGTTCATTCCACACATGTTCAACACTAATCAATCTCAAGTTTGACGATGATAACTTTCTTCTCTAGGTTCTTGCTGTAGTTCGAGGACTGAAATTCTATCACTTTCTTGAACGAGATAACTTCCCTCCAACATTCTTGACTCAAACTGATGTAGAAAACAACATTGTTAACCCTGATTTTGTGAACTATGAATAGCAAGATCAACTTCTGGTCGCCTGGCTTCTTGCCTCGATGACAACACCCATTCTAACGAAAATGTTAGGTCTTGAAACATCTTATCTAATATGGAAGAAACTCATTGTTTATTAAGCTAGCCAGATTAGAGCAAAGGTGAAGAAACTCAAATTACAATTAAGAAATCCCAAAAGGAAAGAACAATTAGATCCTATCTTCTTGATATTAAGAAGACTACCGACACCTTGGTTGTCATTAGCTCTCCTATCTCCACTAAAGATCATATTGAAGTCATCTTGGATGGGCTTCTAGAGGAATTTGATAACTTTGTTACTTCCATCATCACTAGATTGGATCCTGTTGTTTTTTGGGATAATATTTTGAGACAAACAGAGAAAAATTGCAAGGGAATTTTGCAGCAGAGAACATGCATACACACTCCATCTATTCAAATCTGAAACATTTACAATTTAAAAGGAAAAAAAAGAAACTGCCCACTAACCACATGATCCTAGAATAAAGCCATAATTAAAACTGAACTGTTACTTAAAGACTTAACTGTTTCCTACGGACTAGGACAATAACTAAAAAAATGCACGTAAACATATTCAGTTCTAAATCAACTTCTAACACTCCTCCTTGCTTTAGACACTGCAAACACCAACTTTTTGTCTTAGAAACTCGAATTTGCTAACTGGAAGTGGTTTGGTAAAGAGATCTCCCAACTGATCTTCAGATTTGCAATGAACTAGAGTTACAAGTTTATCTTTCTGTACTTCTCTTAAGGAAAATAGCTTGATGTTGAAATGCTTAATTTTTCCATGAAAAACAGGATTGTGAGAAATGGCAATGGCAGCTTGATTGTCTACAAAGATCTCTGTACTTTCCTTCTGCTCTAGATTAAGATCGATTAAAATCTTCCTCAGCCACAAAGCTTGATTAACAGCAGTTGTTGTAGCAACAAACTCTACCTCAGCAATGGATTGAGCCACTGTTTCTTGCTTCTTCGAGTGCCATAAAAAAACAATAGATCCAATAGTAAAACAGTAGCCTGAAGTACTCTTCATATCATCAACAGAACCTCCCCAATCACTGTCAGAGAAACCAATCAGCTTAAACTCCTTACTCTTTGTGAATTTAATACCAAAACTACTTGTTCCTTTGACATATCGAATTACTCTCTTTGCAGCCTTGAGATGGAGTTCACTTGCACAATGCATAAACCTGACAGAATATTTACAACATTCAGAATGTGAGGACCAGTTGCTGTAAGATACATCAAGCAACCAATCAGACTTCTAAAATACCCTTCATCAACTTTATTGGTACCATCTTCCTTGCACAGCTTCTCCTTTTAATTCATAGGAGTATTTGTCTATTTGCAATCCTCCATTTTGAATTTTTTCAGAATCTCCTTTGCATATTTCTTTTGACAAATGAAAACTTGATCCTTCTTTTGATTGATTTCCATTCCAAGAAAATAAGTCATCAAACCAAGATCAGTCATTTCAAAAGCATGCATCATATCTAGTTTAAACTCATCAATAAGCTTTGCACTGCTCCCAATAATTAAAAGGTCATCCACATAAAGAGAAACAACAAGAGCCTCACTGCCATTGTGTTTAACATAAAGCGTCGATTCTGAAAGACTTCTTTCAAAGCCAAGGCCAAGTAAATAATCATCTATTTGACTATACCAAGCTCTTGGGGCTTGTTTTAGGCCATAAAGAGCTTTGTGTAAGTGATAGACCTTGTCTTCTTTGCCTTCCACAACGAAGCCTTCGGGTTGCCCAACATAAATTTCTTCTTCAAGGATCCCGTTAAGAAATGCTGATTTGACATCCATTTGATGCACTTTCTAGCCAAGTTGTGCAGAGATAGCAAGAAGTAACCTGATCGTATCAAGCCTGGCAACTGGCGCAAATGTGTCAGAATAATCCACACAAAAAATCTGTGCATACCCCTTAACCACAAGCCTTGCCTTATGCTTATTTATTGAACCATCAGCATTTAACTTGGTTCTAAATACCCATTTTACCCCAATTACCTTTCTGCCTTGAGGTTTATCAACAAGCTCCCATGTTTTGTTCTTCTCAATCATAGACAACTCCTCCTTCGTTGCAGCCATCCAATTTTGATCTTTCTCTGTTGCTCCAAAATCTGCAGGTTCACAAACAGCAATGTTGCATCTCTCATAAATATCAGAGAGTGATCTAGTACCTCTTACAGGAGCATCATCTATCAATTCATTTTGCTTTGTGTCTGAAGCTAAAAACTTGAAGTTCTCATTTGTAGAGGCCAGATCTGTCTTTTTTGTATCATCCCAATTCCATTCTTCATCTTCCATAAAGTGAACATCCCTGCTAATGATCATTTTTTCAGTTTGCGGTTGAAAGATTTTATAGGCCTTGTAACTGTGTTGTAGCCTATAAAAATTTCTGCTAATGCTCTTTTATCTAGCTTATCTCTCTTGCGCTGCGGAACATGAGTGAAGCACAAACAACCAAATATCTTCTTCAAAGGCCTCCCATAGATCCACAGCTTCTAGGAAGGCTTCCATTCGTACCGCCCAAATTTGATAATTTTCACCATTGAAGACTGGTGGTGCTATTGCTGAAAAACTTGAATCTCCTTCCATGCTATTAGAGTTTTCTCTCACAGGTCCCTCAAGAATAAAGCTCTGATACCAATTGTTGTTTTTTGGATAATATTTTGAGACAAACAGAGAAAAATTGCAAGGGAATTTTGCAGTAGAGAACATGCATACACACTCCATCTATTCAAATCTGAAATATTTACAATTTAAAAGGAAAAAAAAAAAACTGCCCACTAACCACATGATCCTAAAATAAAGCCATAATTAAAATTGAACTGTTACTTAAAGACTTAACTGCTTCCTACGGACTAGGACAACAACTAAAAAAATGCACGTAAACATATTCAGTTCTAAAGCAACTTCTAACATATCCTTATATAGTTGAAGAAATCGAGTCTCTACTCCTAGCACAAGAAGAACAGTTAGTCAAATATAGAACCATTGATCAACAATCTCTTCAAGTTAATCAAACCTATATAAGAAACTCCATTAAAGAAGGAAGTTGCAATTTCAGAAATAATTAATCCAACAAAGACACCAGAACGTCTTCAACAAATAAAAGCTTCTTCAAAAATGGAAATTATCAACAATCAAATAGTCAACTTCAGAAACACCAATACTAGATCTGTAACAAAATTGGCCACATAGCCACCAATTGTTGGCATAGATATAATCAAGATTATTGTGGTAGTGCTCAAGCTTACCATACTCACCATACGTAGATTAATCAAGACAACATTGATTCAATTCTTGGCACTTCTTCAACCATAGTTGATCCCCTCTAGTACCCAGACAGTGGAATCTCTCATCATATGACCCATGATTCTTCGAATCTCTCCCTTAAATCAACCTATCTTGGTTTTGATAATGTCAGGATTGGTAATGGGACAAGTTTGAATATCAAACACATTCGTTCAGCTTCTTTCCCCACTACAAACACTAACAAAATATTCTTTCTCAACAAATTACTTCATGTTCCCTCAATTACAAAGAACATTTTTAGTGTTTCTCAATTTGTCAAGATAACCATGTTTACTTTGAATTTTTCCCTAACAAGTGCATTGTTAAAAATCAAGATACACATGAGACAGTTCTTCAAGGAACACTTAAAGATGGCATTTATGTTTTCCCTTCTTTCCAAAGAATAGGCATTGCTACGGCTCTACATGCAACTCCTTCTATTAACAAACTTCAATTATGCCACTCTCGGCTAGGACATGCTTCAATTCTAGTTGTTAAAAATATTATGAAAACCTATCATATTCCCTATAATGATAAAAATGTTTTCTGTAAATCTTTGTATCATTGGAAAAGCCAAACGACTTCCATTTCTTTCTTCTAAATCTACCAAACCTCTTGAGTTAGTATATAATGATATATGGGGACTTGCTCTGATTCCCTCCACTAGTGGTGCTTATTACTATATTTCACTTAAAAGATACTTATTCCAAATTTTGTTGGATTTTTCTATTAACCTCAAAATCGCAAGCTTTTAATACATTTCTACAATTCAAACATCTTGGAGAGAACCAGCTTGTCACCAAACTCAAAGCGTTACAAACTAACAACGCCAAGGAGTTTATCAAATTCAGCTCATACCTTCTCCATCATGGGATTTAACATTGCCTAATCTGCTCTCGCACACATAAGCAAAATGGAACTGTTGAAAGGAAGCATCGTCACATCAAAGATACAGGTCTAAGTCTTCTTGTCAATGCTTCCTTGCCATTAAAATTATGGGGACAGGCTTTCGAAACTGATATTACAATAATCTATACTCTTCCAACTTTGGTTCTCTAGAATTCTAGTCCCTTTGAGACGTTGTTCCAAAAAGAAGCCTGACTACAATTTTTTAAAGATTTTTGGGTGTGCTTGTTATCCGCTCCTACGGCCATACAATAGGCACAAATTTGATTTTAAATTTGATCTTTGCTTATTCCTTACATACAGCAGTAAACACCATAGTTATATCTGCCTTGCTCCATCTGGGAAAATCTATATATCAAGACATGTCAAGTTCAACGAAAATCACTTTCCCTATGCCCAGAATAACAACCCCTTCACACAACTATCACCTCCTTCCTCATCAAATTCCCTCCACAGCCTGCCTTTAACTATAATCCGTCCTTCCACAACCAATCAGACTTCGATTGACCCTTCTTCTCCTTCCAACACCACAACCTCTCCCACTAGTTCTCCAACGCCCTCTCCAACCACTTCAATAGACGAACATCCTCCCATGAACAGTAACAATCCGACCAACATCCATCCCATGGTAACATGTGGCAAATCAGGTATTTACAAAACAAAACTCTATCTTGCTAATGTTTCTAACACTCATCTATCTAGCAGCTTCAAGGAAGCTTCCCTACACCACGAAAGGCGTGATGCCATGCAAAACGAGTACAATGCTCTCCTTCATAACAACACCTGGATCATCACTAATCTTCCACTAGGAGCTAAATCCATAGGGTGCAAATGGGTTTACTAAAAGAAATCAATGCAGATGAAAGTTTCCAACATCATAAAGCTAGGCTAGTTACTAAGGGGTTTCACCAAACGAAAGGAATTGATTATGCTGAAACTTTCAGCCCTATAATCAAACTAGCTACCATCTACATCATCTTGTCTATTACCATATCATTCAACTGGGTCATTCATCAGGTAGATATAAACAACGTTTTCCTTCATGGCAATCTCACTAAAACTATTTTCATGCAGCAACCTCCAGGTTTCGTTTCTGGTAGCACCAACAAGGTTTGCAAACTTAACAAAGCGTTCTACAGCCTCAAACAAGCCCCACGTGCATGGTTTCATAAGTTGAGCAACACCTTATCCACGATGGGTTTTCACTCTCTCGTTAGTGACTCTTCCTTGTTTGTTCGATTCACCAGCAAAGCCACCATGTTCATCCTTGTCTATGTCGATGACATAATCATCACTAGTAAGGGTATTTGCGGTGTGGTTTGATTCGATTTTTCACTAAAAATATATCCGAACCAAATATAAAAATTATTTGTGATTCGATTTGGTTCGGTTTGAAATAAAAAAAATTCGAACCAATCCAAACCAATTTTATCGATTTGATTTGGATCGGTTTTTGCGGTTTTTTTTTATTAATAATTGACTATTTTTATCTTTTTAAATAATAAAATAATAAAAATATAACATTGACTAGATTTTATATGGTTACAGGATTAGTTTATAAATGATCTTATTAGGAAAATAAAATCCAAAAACTAAAAAGTAGGTTATAATAATTATATTTAGGTAAGTATTTCTCACTGTAAACAAAGGATTAAAAACAAAAAATGATAAAATTAAAAATAAATATAATATTATTTAATAATTGCGGTTTGGTTTGGTTTTAAAATATCATACTGCAAACCGAACCGAACTGCGCGATTTTGAAAAAAAAAAATCCAAAGTGATCCAAAAAGTTGCAGTTTTAATTGGTTTGCAATTTTTTGGACCGGTTTTCGGTTTTTTTTTTTATCGGTTCGGTTCTGAACACCCCTAATCACTGGTAGCTCTCATGAAGATATTCAAAATCTCATCTCCCAACTAAATAAGATATTTTCCTTAAAAGACCTTGGATCGCTTCATTATTTCCTTGGCATCGAAACCACTTGGTGAAAAGATGGAAGTCTACAACTGTCTCAAAATAAATATATTTTTGAACTGTTAGACAAAGCTAAAATGCTTCAAGACAAACCCCAACCTACACCTATGATTAGCTCTCCTCATCTCACCGTTGATGGTTTCACAACCATAGATAACCTTACTCTATATAGAACCATCATTGGCGGTCTCCAATATATCACTATAACCAGGCCTGATATCACCTTTGTTGTCAACAAAGTGTGCCAAAATATGCACAACCCATAAGAACATCATCTCAAAGTTGTCAAAAGAATTTTACGATATCTCTGTGGCACAGCTCAACATGGAATTTGCATCAAACCATCTTCTCAATTCCTTATACAAGGGTTCTGTGACGTAGATTGGGGTTCCGATTAAGATGATAGGAAATCCACCACTAGATATTGTGTCTATATTGGCAGAAACATTTTCTCATGGTCATCTAAGAAGCAGAAGGTGGTTTCCCGAAACTCCACAGAGTCTGAGTACAGAAGCATCGTTGCTGTTTTAACTGAAATTACCTAGATCAAGTCGCTTCTTATTGAGCTTCGTATACCCTTTGGAAAATCTCAAATCTATTCAGACAATTAAGGAGTTGTTCTTCTCACTGCTAACCCTCTCATGCACTCACGTACCAAGCATTTTGAGCTTGATCTTCATTTTGTTCGTGACAAGTTATAGAAATAAGAAGCACAAGTCATTCATCTTCGTGGAAAGTTTCAAGTCGCGAATATTCTTACAAACATCTATCAGGCGCAAAATTTACTGAATTTCGACATAAACTTATGGTGAATGTTGCACCACCAAAAGTTTAACTGGGAGTGTTAAAATACAGTTTTGACTCTGGTATTTTTATTATAACTCTCCAACATTTGTATATATACATAATCCAAATCCTCCAAATCCCGTATATAAAACATGCAATAATACAAGGTGAACAACCCTTTGTTTCCATTTTCTTTCTCTCTCCTCTATTTCTCTCTCATCTGGTCTTCTCTTTTCTTACATGAAAGATTATGAATTTCAAATATGAAAAAGTAACACTTACTTATATATAAAGTCTACATGTTATAAACTGAACTTTTGAATATTTTTACCTTCTAATTTATCCCTTTTTAAATAATCACAAATTATGATAATTTATTTATTTAGAATATATTCTTTAATATCATGAAACATCAATATTTTACTATCCATGCATCTTTAACTGAAATTGATTAATGGATGGACTAAACTAAATAAGTGTCTATGAGATTATTTAAGTTTAATTAGTATCTTTAAGTTTAATTAGTGTCTTGAGTCTCAATCTTCATATACATTAGTATTAAATATTTAGAAAAAATATTTTACGTTCAATATATTTTTTTCCAAAATTATATTCATGAAAAAAAATTAAGATTTACTATTTATATTAAAAAAATAAAAAATAAAAAATAGTGATATATAATTAGTTCAACATTAATATTTCTTAATTAAAGATTGAACATCAATTTCTAATTTAGAAGATATTATTTTATTTCTCAATTAATGTCACGTTGTTATCAATAATCAAGTCATCTTATTTATAAAAGAAAATAAAAAGAGTAAGATATGAACTTTAAATCCATTTTCATGATAAATAGTAGATTTGAATGGACAATAGTATATTTAATAAAGAGGAAAAATTATTGAAAAGTAATTATAAAATAACTGGGTAGTAAAAAAAAATATTTGATATAAATTTTTATATTTTTATTTAATTAGAATATGAATTTTTTTGCTTTATTACCCATTCAGTGAAGGAAAAGTTTTCTATTCATCTTAAAAAATTTAAAAGAATTTATGGTGTAACTATTAATTATTATCAGTAGAAATTTATAGTAGAATAAGTTTTATAAGTTTTATAAATTAAGAGTTTTTTCATTTAAAATTTTATGTCCGTTTAATTTTTTTTTTCTATTTTGGTTTTTTATTATTTTATTTATTATTATAATTGTTTGATATATTTTCAGAATCTATTATAATTTATAATTTATATGAGAGAGAAAATATTCAAGTTTCTTTCTATTTATTTTAATTTTATGATATTTTTAACAATTAGTTGACCGATGAATGAAATATTAGTTATATAAAATAAAACAACTTAATTTAATATAAATAAAAACAGATGTATTTTCAGATATTACAAACATTTTATCATGTTTTTTAGCACCCTTACTTATATTTTCTTAAAAAATTATTGTTTGGTTTATGGAAAATCCCGAAGAATGTTCTAACGGCTCCTAGGACAAATAATAAGTAGATACAAAGGGAAAAAAAATCTAGACCATTGATTAAAACTAACATAAATCTAACGGCTGAAAACTTGTCTCAGATGATAGAAGATATGTCAAATTTCCAACCTAACCTCTACCTTACTTCAATTGGCATAAATCCATACTTAGTGTGATGTTGATGCCAAGTCCTAACTCCTAACGCTAACATCTTCATTCTTTTGTCCTTTCCAATGCATGCTCATAACTTTTAATATTAAAATACAAAAAATGGTAAGCAAAATCTTAAAAAGTATGTTCCTAAAATAAACTATCCATTCTTATTTTATTAAAAAATATTAAATATATACTTTTATTTTCTAAAACATCCATATAATATCATAAATCACTGATTATATTATATTTATATGTTTAATGATAAAAGTTAATCTTCTCAGGTTTAATTTTATTGGATATTACTTTGTGTTTGTAAATATAATATATTCTATTAAAAAATAATAATGATGTATTATTTATTTTTTTAAAATAAATATATTATTTAATATGTATTATTTTTATTATTTATTATTTTTTATAGATCTATTAATAATATTAGAATATATGTTCTTATCCCATTATATATTTTCTTTAATATTATGTTCTAAAAAATGTTAAATGTATATTTTTTATTTTTTAAGACGCACACACTATTCAACTCAAATATAATATATTTAGTGAAAACATTACTTTTTCTCAAGTTTAATTTTATTAGATATTCATGTAAATATAATATATTATGTTAAAACATAATAATTATATATTATTTGTTTTTTTTAAATAAATATATTATTATATATTAAATATATATTACTTCTATTATTTATTATTTTTTATATTTATTTTTTATAAATTTATTAATAATATTAGAATATATGTTTTTTATCCAATCACATATTTTCTTCATTAATATATTTTAATCTAACACACAATTTATAAATATCACATGGTTATCTTAAAAAAAATAACACACAATTTATAAATATGATATGGTTATCTTAAAAAAAACATGGACGTGCATATATCAATATTCATATTTTATTTCTTAAATAAATGTTATATTATTATTTTAATTTCATTTTAAAATAATTTAAATGAATATGATTGATAACAGGATATATGATAATGGTTGTTTTGGACCAGAAATGAAGGTGGTGAAAAGTGGAGTAAGTTAAAAGAGATTTTTGAAGAATCTAAGGTGCAAGCAAGCTGCTTCTGGCACTACCAGTCTGGGTTGTGTCTGGCGGATGCATCTTTTGAGGATTGCAAAGGAAAAAGGTCAAACTAAAGAAAGGGGAAAAGGTACACCAAATATCCCTCCATGGCATAAAGGAGACACTTTTATTTCTTTTTCCTTTTCTAATTATCAAAGAGAATAAACAATACCAATCCCAAAATCCAAATACCTTATTTACCATTTTATTCTATAACACTCAACTTAGTCATTTTTTAAACAAAAATAGTTTATAAAAGCTTACTTTATTACAAAGGTTACATTCAAAAAGCCTTCTCAATTTAAAGGACAATTTATTTCAAATATATATACATCATAACTTGTTTAATATTATTATATTAATTAATAATTTATTGATACCATATATATATATATATATATATATATGACATATTGCACTATTCAATATTTTTTATTATAGTTTTCAAAATTCAATCTTAGATAAAATTCCTTTCAGTGTTATAAATACATTATATTAAGATAAAATTATTTAGTATATTAGTTATATAAATTAAAATCTACATAATATATATTTTTAAAAATATATTATTATTTTATTATTATTAACTTTTAAAAATTGACATAAATAATTATAATGATATAAAATTATAATTTAATGATTAAATTAATAAAATTTAAATTTTTATAAAAATTATTAACAGATAAAATTTAATAAAAACTATATTATATTGATATAACTTTTCCTTTTATATATATATATATATATATATATATATATATAAAAGTCATGTAATATAATTATTAAATTATATATTGATATTTCTTTTTAAAGTATTATCATAAAATATACTTTTAAACAAATCATAAGATATAATTTTTAAATAAATTATCTTGATAATTGTAGTAAATTTTAAAATTAATTTTATATAATACTTTTTTCCCCCTCTAATATATAAAACATATATACTTAATTCACAAACATTAAGAAAATTGGTTAATTTAGTTAAAATTATTATATTTGTTATAATATATATATATATATAATTATCTTTAAATAATTAATGTATATATAGAGAGAGTAATAATAAAAGAATTAATATTTAAATTTAAATTTTTCAATTATCTAATTTTTCTTCTAGAGACCATTCTTAATATTTATTATTTGTGAACTAAAAGCTAAAATTTTTAAGTAAAAATAATAATTAATAAAAGACGTTAAATAGTTATATTAACTTTTTCTAGTTTATAATTTTTTTCTCATCACTTTATTATTATTTTTTAATATTTTAAATTTAATATGAAATAGGTCTCTAAAAGTTTTAAAAACATCATATTTCGACTTTTAATTTTTTTTAAAACACATTTGAATTAATTCATACTTATTCTTACTCTTACTCCAATTTAATAATTTTTATTATTAAATTTCTATATTTTTAACCACATAAAAAAAATTATTTTTTTAACATACCTAAAATAATAGTTTATGTTAATATATTTAATAATATTTTAAAATTTAAAAGAATTAATTTTATTATATTATTTAAAAAAATTAAATAAGACTTTAAAATATAAATTACATTTTTTATCCTTTAATATTTCTAATTCCGGCTACAACATTTTATATCTACTATTGCTCAATTAATAAACCCTCTCCTAATTTAGCATTTATTCTCGTGTAAAATATACAATCATAACAGTTAACATATACAACATAACAAAATAGGGTAAGTTAGTAATATAAAAGAACATACATAAATTAATAGACTATACAAAATATTTCACAACGTGTTCAAAATGTAAAAGTCTACCTATAAAGTTTTACACATATCAAAATTTGTCAGAACCAAGACTAACGTCTTCCAAAAGACTATATGAATCTCAGATATCTAAGGCTAGCACCTGATGTATCAAAACATGGATCACGGGTCTTATAACGATTGACTAACTGAATTTGTTTCACCTCAATGCTATCCATAGGACCACGAGTCTTATCACGACTAATTAACTGAGTCTGTTTCACCTTAGCGTCATCCCCTCGTTACTCATAGCTCACATCAGAGTAGTTCTATCTAGTTGCCTCTTTGAGTAACTAATGAGACCTCCATCGACCTCTCACCACATACCTTATATCATATCCTTATATTCATAATTCCATACCAACATCACTTCACAATTATACTAAACCAGAATTTTTATTCACAATTCACATTTCAGCACAAATAACTTAGCAAGGATTTTCATACCAAAACTCAATTCAATAACAACAAAATTCCACTCATCACCAATATCATAATTTCAAACAATGCATTTTTAATTTAATACAAATAACACTTAAAATGAACATTCACAACAATCAAAACCCTCAGATTTGGGCATCAAAACAATAGGTCAAAAGCTAATCTAAAATCTTTCCCAACCAAATTCTCAAACCAGAGTTTACAACCAATTTCTAGAAACAAGCTAGCTTCCCTTACTTATTTTGATTCCCAAAAATAACTCTTTCTCAACTCCATAGAACAAAGTTCTCGGTGCTCTAACTAGCTATCAAAGTATTTGTTTCACAATCCAAACACACCACTAAGAACCTAAGGTAGCAGAGTCATTTGATGAAGAAAAACTCAGATAATTTGAAAAGAGTATTTTATGCAAAAATGAATCTACCTTTGGCAGCATCCACTAATTCGGAACTTAATTTGAAAGCCATATTTCGACCCGGACGTTTTCGGGATGCCCCCAATAACCAACGAATGGCAAGTGCTTTTCCTTGTGCGGATCCTATTTCAACGGGAACTTGATGAGTTGATCCGCCTACGCGTCTTGCTTTTACTGCTATATCGGGAGTTACTCCACGTATTGCTTGACGTAAAACAGATAGTGGATTTGTTTCTGTCTTTTGTTGAATCTTTTTCATAGCTCGATAGATAATTTGATTTGAGCCCACATGCAACCACGAAGACAGTGGGGGAGAAAGAGGTTTTGAGTATGGAAAACTTTACCCAAATCAAAATTTCAATCAATTGGATATGATCTATTCTTCAAAAGCTTCGATTTGGTACCTACGAACCTTGAAAAGGATGAAGGAGGGGGAAGATAAATTAGAAAAAAAGTAGAGAGAGTGGAAAAAAAAATTTTAGAGAGATAATAAATTTGAAATAACGAAGATTGAAATATTTTTTTTTTCTATTTATAATTCGTTTAAAATTTTATCAAATATTTTTACCCTTACTACTTAACTTCATTACTTAAATTATTGTCTCATTATAAACATCTCTTATTTTTTTTTTATTTAGTCATAATGTTTATACATTAGAATAAATAATTCTAAAAATATAAAACATATTTAATAATTTTTTATCTTTATTTTTGGAGACAAAACTATCCTTCTGATTTATTAGAAACCAATATTTTTCAATCGATCAACAATGAATTAGAATTAAAAGTAAATGTAATGTCAAGTTTTACATATTAAAAAACAAGTATAAACGTTTAAGTATTTTTTTAATACAATATTAAAATGTAAATTATTGAATTAAAAAGTAAGGAAAATATTAAAAGTAATAAAAAAACAAATTTTATAATATATTAAAAAAATAAATTAAAAAAAATAAAAAATATTCAAATATCCTATTTATATAACATACTAAGCACATTATTATATTAAGTTACGTACATAAAAATAATTTATATATATTAATTTAATTTTTATCTCAGCAATCTTAATTAATATTAATTTATTAATTATTTAAAAAACAAGGATTAAGATTTAAGACTAAAAATATATTAAAAATGGTCAAAATCTTAGTTTCTATATGTAAAGAACAAAAGCTGCGAGTTTCAATTTTTTATTTTATTTTATTGAGTATATAAACAAATTCTACACAATTAATTATATAGATTATAATTATGTAATTAATATTTTAATATATAATTGATAAATATTTTATTTATTTACATTCATTTTATTATAATAATAAATAATTAAAATGATAAATAAAAATTAATAACTAATTCTTATTTTATCTTTTATTTAAATAAAAAATATCACTTTTCATTTATCTCTATTTTTTATTCTTCCCATTGTCAATTCACTAATCAACAAAAGATATATATATATATATATATATATATATATATATATATATAAAAGCTAAAACTAAACTATGAACATCATATTTGCAATACATGGAACTTAAAAGCAATAATTTACTTTTTAATTTGATATTTTAAAATAAAATTTACTTAAATGTTTATAATATATTTTAATATATGATTTTTTACATTACATTTTCATTTTAACTCATCAACTTTGAATGATTGTTAAATGTTGTTTTTCTAATATATATCAGACTTTTTTTTATTATTTACAAATAAAATTTTAAAAAATATTTAAATAAAAAATTTAATGCTATAATTATTTCAAAATAAAAAAAAATATTGTGATGTCCCTTGGAAATTGAAATAACCTTATTTGCTGCTAAATGGTTCTTTTGATCCGTGCAGAATGGTCTTTTAATATTATATAAATATTTTTTTTTACCAATATTTTCATTTACTAGTGTATCAACTGTATGTTTTTATGAATTCACAATTAAATTCTAATAGTTTAACAATAGCATTTTTGTAAATAAAGTTATTATATTGTAGTCATTTTTATAATTAATATTTTTTACTATATAAGAATGATCTTGTTGAGACAAAAGGAGTGCAATAAAACTTTTAGAAATTCATATTTATACTCATTTTTATTATTATTTAAAATCATGTTAATATAATCTATATTAATGAGTGTCCTCATATTTTATGATTTTTGATAAATTTTAATTAATATAAAAAGTAATTTAAAAGAGTTATGACAAAACAAGTTATTGAGAATAATAGTAAATAAGTTCATAGTTCTTTAAATTGAAAATTCTTGTAATATGTCACCAGTTATAATTATAAGTATAATTATAATACCTGTAATTTTTTTTCAAATAATTAATTTTTAATATATTTCTTTTAATTTGATTTATAAACATTTTTCTTTCATTTCCTTCTTAAAAAAATTATATTACTACTTTTAAATAATATATAATAAACGGATTTTAGTTTTAATTTATATATTATTTTTGTTTTTATCATTTCAAAATTTGAAACATTTGTTTATAATATCTATTTTAAGACAAAGAAAATTATTTATTTTAGTAATTTATATGTTTTTTGACTAAGGACTGTTATCCATATGACAACTCTAGAAAAAATAGTTAATGAATGTAATATGTGAGAAAAATTATGATGGATTATTTTAAAATTTTCAGAATTAATTTAATAAAAGTAAAAATAAAAAAATATTTCTAAAATTAATTACATATTTTATCAAACAATTATCATCATTTATTAAGTTTTACTATTTAAGTTTTTATATATCCATTTTACCATCATGAATTTTATTAAACAGTTATGACCATTTATTAAATTACTGATTTCTTAAATACTTAACAACACGTGCTTATATGTTCAAAACAATAACATTATTTTGCAAAATAATATCATTTGTTGTTATCTAATTTTTTTTTAACTTTTTTTTGTGACATGTCAATAAATAAGTCTCTACTGATAATCTAAAAAAAAATTAAGAAACAATAATGATAAGAATTAAGTAAGAAAATTTTCAATTAAACCTTATTTATATTCTTTCAAAATATATTTAACTCTAATAATTATATTTGTTTGTAGATGTCTCAGTACAGCATATGAAGAAATGCGTTTGTACCGACAGAAAAACTACCATGCAAGCAAGAGTTCTGGCAATGAATTCTACCCTTTTACTTTTAACCAAAAATAAAATAAAAGAGAAAATTTTTGGAGAAAGGTCTTGTAAATTATTTCACTACCATATTAATCAATTACTTTATTCTGTATCATTATTTTGATGACAATAACAGAAGGTAATAAAGGGTGCATAAAGATAATTGATGTTATGGGGTAAAGATGCTAATGTAAAATGAGAGATGTTGATTGGTGAGTGTGTGCATGAGACAGGGATGTTAACTTTCTCGCGGATTGATTTTTGAAAATTTGATCTGTTTTCTTTAGCCTTTATCTGCCGACAAAAACTCTGAGGACCATAAAGAGAGTGTTGAGTTGTGTGACATGTAACACCAGACTCAGACTTAACTTTGTTTCTCTCCTTTTTCTTCTTCTTCTTCTTATTCCTCTTATCAGTTTCACTCTCTTCCTCATGGACATGGATGTTTGCCGAAATGTATCAGTTTCTAGTGAGTGTCAGCAAGAGCTTCCCACCCTTGATGACCTTTTCTCTCATCAGAACATGGTTAGTGTATTTTGGCCTATTCATTCTGCTTTTGGCACTTGTTTGATAAACTTTTCTTGCCTTGCTTCCTGTTTCCTAGTTTACCACATGGGTTTTCCTTGACCACTCCCCTTTTGATTTCGGTGCTGAGGAAGAGATTCTTTTGTGAGAACAACTATGCAATTTGAAAATACTTTATAGAATTTCAAGGTTTAGCTGTTCTCTTGGTTGTTTCCATTTTACCTTTGAGTCTTGTGAGAAAATTGTTTTGGGGGTGGTTTATCAGAGAAAGTTCTTGTGGCAATTTTGTACTGACAGAGTGACAGAAACTCTTCTTTAAGAATCAAAACTTCACTTTTATGTATCTATAAAGACTAAAATTCATAACTTTCTCATGTAAAGACTCAAATGGACTTAACAAACAATTTAATCAAGTTTTAGTATCTGTTGGTGTGTATGTGTTTATATGATTGTTCCAACTAAATAGAACTGTTTTTTGGCACCTAAAATCTGAGCAGGAAGTGGATTTTGGCATGGAATGGTTATCAGTGTTTGTGGAAGACTGTTTTTCCAGTAGGTCAAGTTGCCTCTTGGCACCCCCTGGTGTTCAAACCACAAGCACTAGCAAGAAACCTTCAAGCACAATGCAAAGACCCCAACAAAGTTACTGTCCTTTGCAGAATTTTGCTGTGCCAGGGAAAGCCAGGAGCAAGAGGAAGAGGCTTTCAGCCCCTAGGACAAAACACACTCTAAGCACATGGTCACATAATTTCAGCACTGAAGTGTTGAGTTCTGACCCTCCTCTTTTGAAACAAGCCTATTGGTTGGCTGATAGTGAACTCATTGTCCCAAAGAAGAAGGATGAGCAAGAAGTGAAAGAGGTGATTGTGGTGAGGAAGGAGAAATTGGGGGAGTGTTGTGATGACAGTGAAGTTAACAATAGTAGTAATAATAATAATGGGCAGCACCCAATTCCCAGAAGGTGCACACATTGTCTGGCTCAGAGGACCCCACAGTGGAGGGCAGGACCATTGGGTCCAAAGACACTATGCAATGCATGTGGTGTGAGGTACAAGTCTGGAAGGTTGTTGCCAGAGTATAGGCCAGCCAAGAGCCCTACTTTTGTTAGCTATTTGCATTCCAATTCACACAAGAAAGTCATGGAGATGAGAATGAGTGTTCCATCTACAGAGAATTAGTGATGTTACTATATACTTTTCATGTATAACCAAACTTCAAAATTAAGGAACAAATTATTTGGAAACAGATATACATACCATCAAAGGGGGTGAGGGGATCTGTGTTCAAAATGGCATCTATCTGTATATATTATGAGCTATATGAAGCACACTTTCAAAAGTACTAAAACAAGTGCAGATTATAGCTTGTAATATACAAGGAAGAACTTCTGTTTTTCAATTTCCCCATTTTTATTCAAATCATGGTTTAAGATTAAAATGATGTTGAACTATTATTCAACTAAAGTTTTGCTAAATGTGAATCCATTTATCCAAAGTTGTACACAACAAATACAATTCAGAATCTAAAGTTCAAAACATGTTGCATCAGTTATTCCAAAATAATACCTGTAATGGATGATCAAAATCTGTTCTTAGCTCTTGCTTCTATGGTATATACAGACACTCATTGGTGGCTTCTTGGATTTCTTTAAATATTTCTCCATTTTCCTAGTTTTGGTCTTTTTGTGCTTTGAAATTTCCTTGTCAACGTCACGAATTTTGTTCCATTTGGTATCATATGCTTTCACTATAAGCACGTGAGAGTGCTATTTGTTTGAAATTTAAATTTTGCAGTTGGCATGCACTACCTTTTTCCATTACAATATCCATATGCTCGTGACTTTTACTTTCACTATACTTTCAACTAAGAATAAGAGGAATAAAAAAGTTGGTGGAAAAAGAATTCCATAACTTTCATGGTTTTCTTAGCACTCATTTGATTCTTGTTTGAGAATGGATATGGGAAACAGGTTCTGAAGAAATTCTTGTCCTTACAACCGTATATGGAGAACGATCAAATGTTCTGAGTATTAAAGTCAAACAAGAAATTCCATAACTGCTTATTTTTATGTTTATGTTTATTGGTAAGATATCAAAATAGTATCTTTCATTTTTAAAAAAGTACAATTTATATTTATATATATATATATATATATATATATATTTTTTTTTTTTCTTTTTTTCTTTTCATGCTCACAGTAAGGGAATTTTACATCTCATAAAAATGAGGAAAGCTAATTTTGAACCTTAATCTAACATTCATTTTATTTTAATTATTTTAGAATTTAAAACTTATTTTTAGGAATATCAAAAGTTAACCAAACATATTTTTAAATATATCTTAAAAATATCAAAAGTATTCTGAATATGAAATCATAACTTAAATCATACATCTTAGAGTTTGGATTTGGTAGAAAAGAAAAAAAAGAAGATAATTTTTATTTATAAAAGTATTCTTTAGTTTACTAATATTTTAAAATAAAATAATAATTTAGTATAACTCAATAACTTGATTAAAAACTATATAACTAATTTAATTTATATGTAAAAAAGTTGTTCTCTTTTTTTTTCATAAAAATTTATTTCTTTCAATTTTAGAAATTATTATTAAATTATTAAAATATATATACAAGACAAAATAATAGAATTATATTATATTTATATATAAAATTTCATATTTAAAATATAAGATATATATATATATATATATATATATAGATGTTTAAAAAGATAATTTAGAAACTTTTCAATGGTGTAAATGTTTCTCCATGTATATTTTCAATTATCACAATCTAATCATAATATGATTATCACACTCTTTTCAACAAATAAGTAAAAAAAAAGAAATATATGATGTAAAAATGAAAATAGGATTTTTTTTTTTTAAATTTAGTTTGGAGAAAAATATTAACACCACACTAAAAAAAAAGAACGTGAATGATAAATCATAGGGTTAATCACTACATATTATCCTAATAAGATAAAAAAAAAAAGTTAGATTCTTATAATTCGAAATTTCCCTTATAAAAAAAAATTTCATTCAAAATTTAAATGTATTATTATTACATTATAAAATGTATCATTTATATGTTAATTTTTGTAGACAATCATAATAATGTCTATTAAATTTTCAATTAATAATTTTTAATTTTTAATGTTCACTAATTATACGATCTTTAATAATTTTTATCATTCATCATCTTCTCTTTTAATTGCAATTAATCAACATTCATAATTATCTATTTAGATAAAAATACATTAAAGTTTATAAAGAAAAAAAAATTATATTAACTCCTTTAAATTATTATATATTTTTTTTTCAAGAACATTCGTCTTTTTTTTTTATTAGTTTTGTAAGAACTCAATGTGAGTTAATTTTAATGAGTTAGTGACTTAAGTAGTGAAGAGTATTTGGTAAAGTTTTAAAAAGAGTTATAAATAGAAAGACTTAACCTTTCAACTATCATTATTTCAAAGTTCACTATCTCTCCAGAACCTTTTTTTCTAAATCATCTCTACCTTCTCTCTAAACTTTCTCCTTCACCTTTCATCTCTTTCAAGATCTGAGCACGCCATTGTGAAGCTCACGAGAAGTAGATTCATTTGGACCGATTGGAATCTCGTTTTGGGTAAGTTCTTCGTGCTCTATTTTGTCCTAAGGGTTTGAGCTAGGGGTTGTTTGGGCGTTTGGTGGGGGAAACCCTCTTGTATGTAATTGTTTTAAGCTTAAATTTGTTCAATGTAAAGGGAATTTTGTGGTAATGGTTGGATTTGTGGTTTAGGTACTTGTAGAACACTTTGAAGCATTTAGGAGTTTGCTCAAGGAGGAAATTACAATGTTTTTAAGAGACTTTGAGGTAAGGGACGCTAGCCTTCTTTGTATTAATTAGTTTGAAGCTGAAATTATAAATGGGCAATTTGGGGCCTTTGAGAATTTGGGGAGTTTTGTGATTCTATGCCTATTGTACGATTGATTTTTTGTTGAAATGAAATTGATAGTGATTGTAATGCTATAACTGTGGAATTGGTTCCTACAATGTTGTTTTTCATTGTGGTTGTGTTTACTATGATTGCATTGATTGAATTGAGGAAATATTGGAACTTTGTGTGGAATGTTTAAAAGTGATGACTAGAGCCTTGATTTGATGCTGGTATAGAAATTGCATGAATTGGAAATTTGATATTGAATATGCAGTAAAGTTCCAAAAACGAATGAGATTTTGTTAAGTGAGAAACTTGATTTGAAACTGCTTCTATGATGGGGAGAACTAAGTTTTGTTTGATTTAGTTTTGGAGAAAAGTTTGATTTGAATCAATGACCCAAAATTTTTAAGGAAAGAGGCCTAAAAGTGAGTATTGAGACTCTAGAAGTATTTGGAATGAAGTTGGGTCAGAGAATTCAGGGCAAATTCTTCTACAGAATCCAAATCTACATAATTTTCTCTGAGCAGATTTTCTCTGAGTGTTGTGTGTGTGTGTCCCGTGGTCCTGCTCTAATACATGGATGACACTAGGGTGAAACATACTCAGTTAGTCGGTCGTTACAAGACCCGTGGTCTATGTTTTGATATATCAAGTGCTAGCCTTAGATGTCCGAGATCCATACGGTCTTCTGGAAGGCATTAGTCTTGATTGTAATGTGTGAAACTAGTTATGTGTAAAGCCTTAGGTAGGCCCTTATACTTAGATGTGATTGTAGTAAATATCTTGTGCATACTCTTTTGTATCATTAGCTTACGTGCATATTTTTTTGTCTTTGCTTGTCTACATTGATCGTGTATTTTGCACGGGAGCAGGTGCTAGGTCAGGAGAGGGTTCCTCAGGAGAGAGATACTAGGATTAGGACTCATGTAATAGAACATTAGTACCTTAGCTATGTATATTGAAAAATTTTATTTGGTCTTATGAGGTGTCACTACTAGAAAAATACCTTTTTACGTCGGTTATATTGGACATTTAACGTCGGTTAATGCGGCGTCGTTGAATGAGATGTCGTTAAATTTAACATCGGTTAAGGGGACAACCGACGTAATATACAAAACTTTCAACTCGGTTATTCAACGTCGTGAAGCACTTGGATGGGAAAACCCTAACCCTGTTATTTCCCTCTCCGATTCTCTATGCAAGTGCCATCAAGGATCGCCTCTTCCAACTCACCAGAATTCCCGCGCAGGACCAGCGCCTCCTCAACGACGACATATCGGTGATCCAATGCTCCCCGGAGGACGGCAACATGTTCCCCTCGGTGAGGCGGTTGCTGCGGCTCAAAGGCGGCAAGGGAGGCTTCGAGTCGCTTCTTCGCGACGCCGCGACGAAGGCCGGGCAGAAGAAAACCAACAATTTCGACGCGTGTCGGGACATGAGTGGCCGGGGACTGAGGCACGTCAACACTAAGAAGAGGTTGGAGGAGTGGAAGGCCAGAGAAGAGGAGAGAAAGCTTGAGAAGGTGGCGGAGGAGTTTCTCAAGAAGCAGATGAAGAAGGGGAAGGGTAAGGGAAAGACTGAAGGTGATGGTGAAGCTCACAAATACGTGGCGAAATATAAGGAGGAATCTGAACGTTGCGTTGCGGAGGTTGCCTTATCTGTTAAGGAGGCTCTCACTGCCAAGCGCAAGAGCCCTTCAACGTCATAAAACAATGTCGGTTATAAATATAAACGACGTTATTTAATGACTATCAACGTCGTTTAAATAAATAACCGACGTTGTTATATTTTCGATGACGGTTGTATTTGTAACCGACGTCGAAAATATAGTTATATTTATAATTTTACCATCGCGTGTAAAACAACGTCTGTTATATTTATAATCGATATTATTTTACGACGTTAAATCTCCTTCTTCTAGTAGTGTGTAATATAGAAAATGTGAAATGTAATAGAATTAGTATTATAAAATATTAAGATATTATAAGTAATTTAATATAAATTAACATTATGGGTTCGTCACAAGTTTTCCATTCAAGAACCAAAATTCCCGAATACATCTTCTATTAATTAATTGATATTATGACAAGTTATTGAAACATAGCATGAAAACTTTCCTTATGTTCTTGAATAGATAAAACAATAATATTAATATTTCTACAATAATAAAAATATCTCTATTATTTTTTTATATATTTTTTTTCTCTCACTTCTTCTTTTTTTTTTCTTTTTCTCTTTTTTTTTCATAAATTTATTTTTCCTATAACTTCTTTTCTTTTATTTATTTTTCTTTCAACTCTTTTTCTTTTATTTTTATCTCTCTCATCTCCTTCTCTTTTATTTCTCTCTCCCTCTCTCTCATCTTCTTCTCTTTTATTTTTCTTTCACTCATCTTCTTTTTCCATTTCTTTCATTTCATCTTCTTCTCTTTTTCTTATTTAATTTTGTTTTTTAGTAGTTCTTTGTTTTCCTTATTCTCAAACTCTCTCTCTCATAATAATTACAACATATTTTCTCCAATACAAAACAAATATTCTTTTTCTATCTTTATATACTTGTTCTTTTTTTTTCATTTGTTTAGTGAAATCATCAATAAACAGTTTATGATATGCATTGAATTGAGAAACAATTTTAACACTTTTGTTTCCCATAATTTCACGATTCAACTACAAGTAAAAATCTCACTAAATATCAAGAGTCAAAATTTTGATACCAAAGGATGTAAAACAAAAACAAAATCTTTTTAATATTTAGTTTGGGGAAGGATATTGACGTCACACTAAAAAGAATTGAGAATGTGAGGATAAGTCATGGGTTGATTACCGTATGTTACCTTGATAAGATCGAAAATTGGATCTTATAATTCAGAACTCCATAAAGTTCTTTAAAATGAAAAATTAGTTTTCATTTAAAATTCACACGTATTATTACATTAGAAAATAAACTCTTTATAGGCTAAATATAAGATTATGAATATAATATATATATATATATATATATATAAAATAAGTTTAGCAACTTCCTAAAACTTTATGAATAAAGCGTTGAATTGTTATATTTTCGCATAGTTTTTATCTCTAAACTAAGTTTCTTTGAGTTCTTTCTAAGGAAAGAGTAGTGAGACTCTTAAATTTTAGATCTGAAAGAGATAGTAAGAAGTTGAAGGAGTAAGGAAGGACTTTTTTCGATTAATTTGTTGAATAGGTAAGTGGTTTAATCTCTTTTGAAGATTTATTAATTTAAGGATTTAAGGGGTTTGAAGAATAACTTCTTTAGTGGTGTATTACTTAGTTTTTCTTGTAAAATTTAAGATGTGGTCGTTAAAAGGAGGATGTCTAAGAAGAGATTGAATTAAGAGTTGCCCAAGTGAGGAGGAGTTATTATATAAGGAATAATATTTATAAAAACTATTGAATGAGTAAGTGGTATAAATTTCATATGTTTTAATATACATATTTACTGATTTTGATTTTGAATTTTCACCCTTAAGGGTAGAAGTGATAACTTTCTTGTTGACCTAGCTAACTTGGCCAAACTAACTAACTTAAGTAGTTTTAAGTTCTTGGTTGATTTGATTGATCTGGTTGACCTTGCAGACCTATCGAGCTATGAGCTCTTAGTCAACCTAAGACTTTAGCGATGGAAGAGGTGTTTTACGGTAGAAGAAGTGTTTGGTAGTGGGAGAGGTGTTTGATGGTGGAAGAGGTGCTTTGGTGGTGAAAAAACTAATAAGCTTTCGGTTGATCTGTCAAGGTGTTAAGCTTTTGGCTAACTTGAGGCTATAGCGATGAAAGAGGTATTGAAGCGATGGAAGAGGTGTTTGGTAGTTGAAGAGGTGCTTTGGCGGTGGTAAAAGTAATAAGTTTTTTGTCGACTTGTTGAGACAATAGATATTTGGCCTACATGTTGAGGTATTAAGCATTTTGCCGACCTATTAAGGTGTTAGGTTTTTTACTAACCTTTTGAGGTGTTAAGTTTCAACTGCGATAGATTTTTTGTCGACTTGTCGAGGTGTTAAGCATTTGGTCAACCTATTGAGGAATTAGGGTTTTAATCGACTTATTGAGGTGTTAGACTTTTTTGCCAACCTATTAAGGTTTTAAACTCTTAACTAAGTTATTGAACTATTGAACTCTTAGTTTTATTATAAGTGTTGTTGGTCAAGTTAAGTCGTTAGGGTTGGTGCTTTGAATCAACCATGTTTGTGTGTTATTTGGTATGTGGAGAGGTACAAATATGTGATTAGTGTGTATGCTATAGCAGATTCAATGAGATCACAAACTCTACTAATTAACCAAGTTATGTAGATTACGAGGTTAGATGGTAAAGAGTTGATAAGGAGATGCTAATAGTGCACCTGATATATAGAGGTATGCCAAGTTGGGTGAAAGGGGGCCAATGGTCTACCCTGTGTGTTAGGCTGGCACTATGGTCAAATTTGTGACATAATGTAGATCATATTGTGACTCATAAGTATTAGTTTCTAAGTTTGGGTATAGCAACCAATGACTTTTAGAAGATGTCTATGTCATGATATGATATTTGATGGATATAATGTTTTATTTTATACTACAAAATAGTTTTAATTATATTGATTTTGAATGTATAACTTACCATGTTTCTATTTATTAACAAATTGTTAAGATCATGTTATTACGCGAGACTAGATAGTGTTGCAGGTAACGAATATACATCGGGACCACAAGGGTTGCTCAACAAGTGTGATGGAGTATGTTTTGAAAATATAATATATTATCTTGTACTTTGACATTTAATTCCTACTTCTGGGAATTTATTTTATAATGGTGATAAATAATATATATAATGTACATATCATTTTAGGATTTTTAGGGTCTTTACTCTAAATTCTCTAAACAATCATAATAATGCACATTAATTCTCATTATGTAGCCTTTAATATCCACTCATAATTAACTCCCACTATAAACTATCACATTCTCTTTCGATTTTCAATCAATCCATGTTTATGGCGTTTATTCTACTTAATTAAAAATATAATAAAAATTACAAAAGAAAAAATTATATTGATCCCTCTAAATCATATCAGTAAGTTATTTATTTAAAAATAACATAATTAATATCATTCCATTTTATCTAATTCATATTATATCTCATCATGACACAAACATCTTCTAAAAGATACTGGTTACTATACATGAACTTATATACTAACATTTATTAATCATATTATGATCCGGACATTAAATCAATAACATTGATTAGAGTATCACTTGGCTGCCATATACATAGGGTAGGACTACTAGTACATCTTTTCCATCCTAACCCACCTTTTCATAGCCTAGGTGTGGCACCAGCAATCCTACCATCAACTTTCACCACCTGACCTTGTAATTTACATTATTCGACCAATCAATAGAGTTTGGAATCTCATTAATTTGTATTAACATAGTTCTACACTACTCATATCTTTATCCCTCCCTGGTACAAAATATCATATATAAATCATAGTCGATTTTGGACATCAACCTTAACGCTCAACTCGATTACACATCAAATTACCCGTTAGTTGATTTTGGGCGTCAACCCTAACGACTCAGTTTGACATAACATTAAATAACACGCTTTTAATATAATTCATAATTTTTTCCATTCCATTTTTATTTCTCCCTTTTTTATTAAAATCATTATTATTCAGTGACATTTTACTTGAGTGAGTGTTTCTCACTTGAGTGAAAATGAAGCTTGGCCCCATATCTCTATCTCGTGATTTTCGCTTAAGTAAATATGCTTCACTTGAGTGAAAATCATGTAAAGACCATTCTCTCTTTTTTAGGGTATTTTTTCTTGAGTGATATACTTTTCACTCAAATAACATACTTTTCGTTTGAGCGAGAAGGCCACCGCCTTGATTTTTCTAAAGCAAAAGTCTATCGCTTAAGCGAAGATGCCACTACCATTTTTTACTTTAATAAAAACTACTCCCTTAAATGAAAAATGTTTAGAAAAGTAAAAGTAAACCTCAAAATACATGATTCCCAATCATCTAATATATCAATTTTATAATATTAGATACTAATATCAATAATCACATCAAAATAAGCTCAAACCATGTAATTATTCATAAAAAAATACCCAAATCAATATTCAAAATTCAAAAAGACATGTTTTTCAAGCTTTCCAACAATATATTTTCATAATACATATATCACAACTCATCACCACATTATTCTTAACCCAAAATATGCATCAAATACATATTTTCATATAAATCAAACAACATATATTTTATTCTAAACTTAAGAAAAAATTTCCAAATTTTCAATTAATTATTCTTAAATATTTGTTTAAATTCCTTTTTAGGTAATTGTTTCCTAACTTCAGCTCTCATCTCCAAAAAAAATTTGTGCAATTCCCAACATAGAAATTATTTTCATTTACCCTCACGACCCAACTTAAATAAAACTACAAATAAAATCAAACTATTCACTGTTCATCAAATAAGGTAGAATATTTTTTTACACTTATCTTTTGAATTTGGAATTCACCATAATCTCAATTTAAATTTAGAAAAAAATTTAAGAAAAGATTTTAAAGTTATAGAATTTATACAAAAATAAAACAGTTTAATACTCTATTTATAAATTTTTGAAAAAAAAAAAACTAAATATTATTTTATAATTTATTTTCACGTTGTTATATTTTCTGTTTATATTTTTATTTTTTATTTTTTGGTTTAGGATTTTAATTACAAACCTTCACTTTTGTTTTTTTATTTTAATTTATTTTATGTTTTCAAATATTTGTGTAGAAAACATTGAAAATAAATTTTATTTGTTTTCTCTATCTTTTTACAAATTTTGAAAAATGAAAATAAGGTAGAAATTTTACAAATTTTATTTATTTCTAAACATAATGTTAGTTAGTGTAATGACTTGATTTTTCTGTATAAAACATTCTCTTCTTTTTATTGTAAACACTTTGCTTGTAAATGTTACATTGGATTCTGGCATCTAATAATTTAAGATCCGGTTCTGGTAAAGTAAAATAAACAATTTCATTGGTTAATGAAGAAAAAAAAACAGTTGATATCTCTACAAATTAATACTCAGTTGAGTTTTATTCTCTACAAACAGTTGAAAAAATAATCTCTTTGTCGGTTGATTTTTTTATTAACAATTAAAATGTTTTATTTTAATATTTAAAATAAGCTATTCTCATGCTTTGATAACACCATTTATATATAATAGCATGGTATTTCACAGATACATGTGAGGACTGCAGAATTGGATCACAGAATAAAAAGTCAAATGCATTTAACACTTGAAGAGCAACTTACGGCCTTTACAAGGCACACTTTTTCCATCTGATCTATAATGCTCAAGTCAAAAAATTCTTTATTGAATGAATCTTCAAGATATGATATATCATTCAGAATATCTCCAAGTACAACAATTGATGATCACATGTATGTATATGAATACTGTAGTACCTGTAATAATTCATGTACAAGACCCTACAAAATTAAAATCAAGGGTAGAGTGATGAATAAGAAAGCTACTACTGGGGGCCTCAAAGAAGGGGATAGAGAAGGATTTATCTGAACAATAAAATTGCAAGTTGGTGTTGAAATGTTGCTTGTTGTAAGCCTTGCCAAACCTTCAAAATTGCAGGCCATGTAATTCTGATCCTGTGTCTGGTAATACATGTTGAATGCATATGAGGCATTCCCATTTGCATCCAAGTTGTTGCAAGAAGATCCATATCCAAGTGCAGTGCAATCTGCAAGGGTGCAAGCATAGTTTATGTTATCAGCAAGTTTGCTCAGGTCCTGTGCATCAGGGTTGAACATGCACCACATTGGATCAAGATAGTGCACATTTTGTGCACTAACTAGTAAGTTGTTTCGGCCTCTGCCAGAAAGATCCATTGGAAACTTGGGCTTTCCATCATACTTAAAAATTCCCCAATGGCGTTCAAAGTTCCCTGGGGCAATGCTTTTGGCATCTTCATCAATGAGGCCAAAAAGATAAACTTCAATATATTTTGGCCTAAGTGGGGTCCCTTTGTTCAATGCAAGCCTTGGTAGAAGCCCATTGTAGAACCTAAAAGCATTGCCTACATTGGCATTTTTGTCACCATCCGTTGGCCACCCTACCTCACCTACCAAAATTGGCATGTCCCCATACCCCACTCCTTTGAGGGCAGAAACCAAGGTGTCAAAGTTTGCATCAAAGACATTGGTGTATATAACCCCATTATCATTTATGGGATTGGCCACCCCATCAAAGAAGGCGTAATCAAAAGGGAAATTGTCATTCCCATAGAGGCTCAAAAAGGGGTAAATGTTCACTGTGAATGGTGCATTGTTCTTGGCCAAAAACTGCACAATTTGAGTCATTAGGTCACTTATATCAGGCCTAAACATTCCAGCTGATGGAACAGGGTTGTTTATTGGAGACTCATACACATCAGCATTTAAGGGCACTGTAGCTTTTATGGTGTCTCCAACGCCAGCTTCATTGAGGGCATTTTGAATGTTCTGTAATGCAGGGAAGGTGATTTTCATGAATGAACCATTGTAGGATTTCAAGAATGGCTCGTTCCCAACTGCTACATACCTGTGAAAGAATAAAGATGGAATGCAAAATAAACAAACACTTAATTCCTTGGAATTCAAATATAAACAAAACCAATATGCACTATTCATGGGAACTTCCTAGTTCAATAATCAGAATATTTAGTAGTACGGATCTAGCAGTTGAATTGGCCAATTAAAATAGATTTTTTAAAACACTCTCACAAGAAGCCATACCACAAGTACCCAAAAAGAGAATCTATATTCAGAAAAGGTAAACTTCAGAATAAATTTTTTTATCTCAATGTCGTACTTAATTTTTAATGTAAATTTTTAAAATTTCAATTTTTGATTGAAGAACAATGTAAATAAACATACAAATCAATAGGTTAGAAATGTGTTTTAAATCAAATTTACTGAATGTGAGAATATTTAAAAAATTGAATTCCCACATACAATCCTCGCTAAACTCGAATGGAAAAACAGGGCACAGAACTTTCTTCACATATAAATGATATTTGATCACACAGAATCTCAGATTTTTCACATATGCCATTTATCATGAAGCTAAATCAAAGCAAGAATCCAAATTAACAAGCAAAACAAGAAACCAAATAAACACTCAGATCAGATCCATTAATCAAACATATTACATAACTTCTTACTACACTCCATCAAGATTAAAAACTCATGCCACATTCCCAAAATTGACACTCTCTAGAGTTAATAAAAGCAAAAGGGGAAAGAAAGTTAAGTAGCTCACTTGATGTTAACTCCATCCTTGAAGTTGTATCGAGTGACATTCTTCTTCACCCACTGCATGGCTCGATCATAGTCATTCATCTCAGAAAGTTGGTTATTGGGAATGGCAACCATGACTTCAATCCCTGACCCAGATAGAGCACCCATGCAAGACTCATCTGCATCAAAAAGCTTCACCTTTTGAATCCCATTGACCTTCAACATCTGAACCACAGTGTCTGCTCTCAACTGGTGTGTGGCTTGGGTCCCCCAGTTCACCCCAAGCCCTTCCACACCCCACCAACCCATCACCCCAATCACCACAAAAACCCATCTCAAAAACCACCCTTTTCCCATCACCCCAGAAAAAACAACAACAAAAGGGTATAACTACTAATGATTTGCTCTTCAAAGGCTTTTGGGTGATCACAAGATATGTATATTCAAAATCAGTGACTGATTCTTCTGGCAAGCAAGTGAAAATTAGGTTTTGGAATGAAAAATCTAGAACACTTTTTCAACCCAACAATGAAGAAGAAGAAGAAGAAGAAGAAGAAGAATGAGTTGGCTAACAATGAAAGGATTTTAATGATTTGTTGAAACTTTAATGTAAATTTAATCCAACAAATGAAAAACTATTTTCTGTAATTTGTTTCTTTTATCAACCTCTATTGAACTTGAAGAATGTAAACCGCCAAAAGTTCTTTCTGCACTGCTACTATAATTCCAAGAATCAAGTTTCTTTTTTTCCTACACTTTTATGGAAAACAAAGGTGACAAAATGAGAAAAGATGAAAATTGATGAAAAAGAAGGGTTGAATGAAAACCCCTATAGTGCCTAATGAAGAAAGACAAGTATTGAAGACCTCCACATATTTTTTGTAATTGGAGTAAGGTGACACCTAATTGTGGATCTAGAGAAAGTTAGAATAATAGCTACGTAATTTGTGAAAGGTTTTGGACCAAGAGAAGGTGTAAAAGTTATGAATGATATGATAATAATGGAAGTTTGAACGGTGAGGTGATGTAGAAAGCCATGAAAGAGAAAGCTGCTGCGTTTTTTATGTGTTTGTGTCGGTTTTGGATGAAAAATTATGTGATTGAAGAATGAGCGTTGATGTTGTTTGTTGTGGGAAGTGGGAAAGAGTTTAGACTTTATCACAAGAAAGCAAGGTGCTTCAGTTTCTTCTATGATCAAACCGCGTCACTTTGTCACAGTTTCCAACATTAATTAATTCATTTATGACAGTTAATAAAAAATACTGCATCCATTTTCAGTTCATTTATAAAATTATTTTTTTATATGTCATTATTAATTACTTTTCATTAAATATATTTCACTAATCAATATTTTATTATAAAAAATTATTATAAAATAAAATATCAAAAATTAATACGTTATCCTAAAGATTAATAAATTTATTATGAATTATAAAAATTAATAATTATTTTGTATAGCTAAATCTTAACGTTAAGAAATAAAATAAATAATATAATTGAATAAAAATTGACTATAAATTAAAGTTATGATATTTTAAAAAATATTATTACACAAAATAAAAATAATTATATATATATTAATGGATTCTATTTTAAATAAGAACAATAATATTATATACACTAATTTATCATATAATATGATGTATAAATTATTTTATATATTTTTTAGGAAAACTATTTTATATTCTTAGCATATAATTTGTTTTTTTTTTCTAATGAACATTGATATTTTTAGGTGTATGAATTTTTAATTAAATGAAATAAAAATTAAATTTATATGTTTATTTATTATTACCAATAATGAATATTTTTTTTTAAAAATTGAAATTTTTTTTATAAACAGTCAATATATTTTTTTTACATCATAAATATTTTATATGTGTTTCTTTTACTTATTTATTTATTTATTTATTTTTACTAGAATATTCACATTCATGAAAAAAGTCTAAACATTCATTGAAGAAAAGAACATTTTCTTTCTTATTATGAGATGGTTTGAATTATTGAATGTTCATTCTAATTGTGGTAGATTGGTGGGTGTAATAAAGATAAGTAGAAGATGTAATTAATAAGTTGTATGTTGAAAAAACAAAAGAGGAAATATATAGAGAAAAAATAGATAAAAATGATAATATCTGTATCTTATGCTTCAATGTGTAGATTCCATTTTCAAAGTCAAATAAATTGGTGATAAGTTTGAACAATAAATGTTATAAATTGTGACACTATTATCATCTTTAACATGATCTTCTAATTTATATATTAAATCTTTTATTTGAATTAATCTATATATACTTTAAAATTATTTAAATTAAAAATTATTTTTTATATAATAAAATATTTATTAAAAATAATTTTTAGAACAATATATATATATATATATATAATTTTTTTAATTTCTTTTATTATAATAAAATTAAATGTAAGTTATTTAATAATAATTTGCTATAATAAAAATTATAATTTACATTTTTTTAATATATGAATGAATTAATGTGACTCGTTTTTATTAAAAATGTTTTTAATTGAAATAAAACTGTAAAATATTTTTCTAAATATTATAAATATTTATTAATTAAATAAAAATTATTAACAGATGCAATTATAAAAATATAAGTTGAAAATATTGATTTCATGGCTATAAGAACAAAAGATCATAAAATATTTGAAAGTTTAGATTTTAAATATGTTGAAAACAGATTTATTTATAAACTACTTCTTGTATATATGATAATTTATGATATCTTGTTATATTTTTAAAGTTCATTAAAAGTTATAATTGAAAAGAAAAATTAATACAATGTATAAATATTTATGTACTGCAAAATAAATATAAAGTACTGATGCATTGATGACTTTCAATATGAATACTGAAAATATTTTAATTTTAAAAATGTAATTAATGAATATTCATTGTTATTATATCTTCTTGCATTTAATATTATTTAATTAAATTTGAGTATTAGCTAAAATAACTAAGGGAATTGAATATTTCATTTCATTGGATAATTAATTTTTGAAAATATTAATTTAATATAAAATCCTATAAAATAACACAAATAAGAAAGAAGTATGAGAATATTTTATTTTTTAAGTATGAGAATTTACATCTGTAATATAAATAAATTTGTATTAAATCGACCTTATATCTTAAATGTAAAAGTTCAAAATTTTAAAAATTTTCAAATTCAAATTATAATTATAAAAGAAAGACCCACAGTTAAAAATGTTTTACAATGTACGTATAAAGTACATTCATTTAAGTCACAAGTCATAATTTATTAATTTTCTTAAAGAGTTATGTTTTGAAATATAAATAACCTGAAATCAGCTTATAATCCAAATGATTTAGTTTTTGTTAGGTTTAGAATTCAATAAAATTATTTTTTACTTTTACAGAAATGGAATTTATATCAATAGAATTGATGTTGAACTGTTAAATTATTGAAATAGGTTTAAATCAATTATAACTATGTACTTTTAGACGGTATATTTTTCTTCAAAAATATCAACAATGAGTTTATAATTTTTATATGAACACAAGCAGAATTTTGATAACTAAATCGATTTATAATTACTTTACGCTACTGATATTTTTACATCTCTAATATTTATAAAAACTACCAGGATTCTTAAAAATAATACTAATATATACACGTAAATATATAATGGTAAAATTATACAATGAATAAAAATTGAAGATTAATTATAATATATAAATGATGATTAAACTTTATTTTCTGAATCAGTTTAGAAGATGAGTTAGACTTCGGAATTATTTTTAATATAATATTAAAGTTTGATTAACAAGATTATTCGATTTAAATTGATTAACTTATTAATATATTGAACTCTAATTAATAGGTTGTTAGACCTACATTTAGCCATCTGTTAATAGATTATGATCTCTTCTACATAGTTTAAGGAGTTCTTATTGTTAACAAGGTTGCTAATGGACCGATTGATTAGCAAGATTGTTAGACCTATATTAGATCACTTGTTAACCGGCCACATTTGAGTTAAGTGAAGAGTAAATTTCACTTCCTGAACTAGTTTTGAGGATGAGTTAGGTCCATAATCACTTTTTATATGGTATTAAAGTCAGGTTAACAAGTTTGTTGGACCTAGATTGAGTCACTTGTTAATATAGTAAATCTTAATTAGTAAATTGTTGGGTCTAAATTGGGTTAGATTATGATCCCTTTTACATGTTTTGAGGAGTTCTAATTGTTAACAAGATTGTTAACTAGTTGCTATACCAAACTGATTGTTAATAAAGTTGTTGCATTTAGATTGGATCATCTGTTAACGGAATATGTTTGAGTTGAGAAAGCCTTCTCGACGAGAGATGTATTAGGACAGGGGTAGAGCCAGGAATTTTAGGTGAGGGGGGCTGGACCGAACTGGTTTGGTTCGGACCAAACCGAAGTAATTCAAAAAAAAAATTAATATATATACATTAAAATTAATTATCACGTAAAAATAAATATAATCAATAAAATTATTAATAAATTATAAATCATTTACATATATTTAAAATCAACATAAATAATTATATATAAGATCAAATATATACATGATATATTTAATTTTTTAATTGTACTCGACAATGTTTCATGTAACATCCCAATTTTTGAGAAACAAATATATAATATATAATGTATATATATATATATAGATAGATATATATATATTTGTAACGTAATTATTTAATTAAATAAAATATAATTAGGTTTAGAAGATAAAATAAAATATCTTATAAAATAAAATATTTGGTTATAAATAGATATTGTGAAATTATTATGAGATTATTAGTATTTTAAAAGATATTATGAGATTATTGATATTTTATAGAAAGATAATTTTGTTAATATTTTGAAAGATATTATTAATTGAACCTGTTCTTCAGAAGCCCGACTCTACCTATATAAATAGGCATTAAACCCTTTATATTCTTCATTCCAAAATTACCCTAACGTTTGGGAAAAACCTTAGAGGAGGCGACACGTGAGAAGTTGGGCGCGCAACATCTAAAGACGTCGCGTAGCATCTAAAGGCATTGTGGAGCGTAATTCGAGGTAAAAGGAGGAGTGGGGAATGTCTCGCATATGGGATGCATATGAGGATTTTGGGTAGAGAGGCAACCCCTAAGCCTCATAGGATTGTTTATTTTGAGGCAACCATAAGTCCTCAATATGAATTTGAGGGAATTATCCTATATTTATAAAAATTGTTGTTTTTATAAATTTTTATAAATTATTATGAGTTGTTGTGTTTATAAATTATTATAAGTTGTTGTTTTTATTACAAGTTGTTGTCTTTGTGTATATATAAACAAGGTATATAGGCTGGAAACCAGTTGTTAACATCTCTTCGTTTGAAGGTCTAAGATGTATTATGGTATAACAACGCCACGTACCACTTTTCTTACTCATAGTTTTCTTCTTTTACAACAAAATTTAAATATAACTGGAGATACTGGTTGAAATGTGATAAAAAGTTATAATTAAACTATTTAGTTATGTGATGTGTGATTTGGTGATGTATTGTGATTGTAATTGGATTGTGAAATGTGATATTGTGAAAATTTCAATAGAGTATTGAGAGACTCATGAGTTATTGCATTGTTTGCGAGTTTGTGGTGTGTTTTGAGAAGTCTAAGCGATGGCTTAGCGGTGTGAAAATCCAAGTTATTCTTGGTCATTTGTGAAGTCTAAGCAGAGGCTTAGCAGCGTTAAAATCCAAGTTATGCTTGGTCATTCGAGTTGTGTTATGCATTTGTGTGTTGCATTTGTGTGATCATATTTCATTCATTCATTCATACTTTTGTTGGGGGTAGATGCGATCTATGAAGGAGGGTCTTTATGGTCTTCTACCTTGACCTTGGGGATTTTAGAGCAGGGAACCCCTCATTTGAGAGTTGAAATGAGGGGCCACCACGGCCGGCTATACTATCCCGACTGGCTCCTGTTAGACTCGTTCTGGTGAGAGTGGATTGATAGGGTCCTTAGATCCGGTCCATGTCCTCCTGGACTACTCATTTGCGTTTGCGTTGCGATGGTACCACATGCATTTAGAGATAAGAGCATAAGAGCGTTAAAACATTTGAGTTTGTGACTGAGTGTGTATTGATGTGTGTGATGCCTTTTGTGTGTGTGATGTGTGTGATTAGTCTACCTATTTTTCTTATATGTACCTAACATATGTGAGATATATTCCTCACTCTTCTATTTGTGTGGTTGGTGTTTTGTTTGGGTTAAATGTTCTTATAGGTGAACATGTCGGTGATAAGGACAAAGAAGAGTTGAATGAGAAAGCTAAGTCTCCTAAGCCTTGATTTTGTAAGTGCTCTGATTAGGTGTGAAGTCGGGGAATAGAAAGATTATTTATTTGAAAGAAGCCTATTTAAAGTTTATTATATTTTGTTAGTAAGAACTTATAAAGACTATTTCAACGCCTAGTAAAATTTTATTTGATTTTCTATAGCCTTAAAGAGTTATTATTGTTACTGGATATATAGTGGTGGTGTGAGGGTGTATGTCTAGGAACGTTCTGGCTAGGAAAGACTTGGTATTTAAGAGTGTCCGTAGTATGCAAGCGTA
>BDMB01000182.1:150753-169562 GCA_016859785.1 Macrotyloma uniflorum
TTCAATTTCATGAATTTTATATCAAAATTTACAAATTTTACATTTTCATCAATTGATTACAATTTTTCACGTGTTACGAAGTGAGTGTCGGTCTGATGTAAAATAAATGAAAATCATATTTGAAAAAAAAAAATTCCCATATTTCATTATTGAATGTATTTATCTGAATTTTATTATTAAAATTTTAACTTTACGAATATATAAATTTCAAAATTATTCACATTTTACAGTACAATCAATTGGATGCGGATTACTATATGTGAGCAATAAATTAAATTATGATATTCCATATTGGATTCATTAGAAATAATAACATAAGAGGTAAAATAGTGATGTCTTTTCTTTTGCTAGAGTTGAGGAAAGAAAATGTGAAACATAAATGTGATGATAATGGAACAATAAAAACTTAAACAACATTTGTCTGACTAGAGTAGAGTAGTGATAAGGGTTGTCTTGCTTAAAACTTAGAAGTGAAATGATATTTGTTTGAAAAAATATCACAACAATAATAAGTTAAAACAAATTCAATTATTTTTCTCTAAATAAATTTATAAAGAACTAAAAAAATATATTAAATTATAGATAATAATAAAAAAAAAGTGAATATCAAAATTTAAAAGAAAATTAGTAAACACCAAATTTTTAATACAAAAAATTCTCGATATGAAAGAAAAACCCATAAAATCTAATCCAGTAAAAAAAATTTGATTAATAATAATAATAGATACAACACAAGTTTTTTTTAAACTTTTAAGGATCAACAGAAAATATTCTCTTCACTAATAAGGTGGATAACCAATACAAACATAAATTCTATTTGATATTATAATAAGACAATAGAGAGAATCACAAATACAAAAATTGATATCAAGTAACAAATAAATTTAATGTTGTAATTAAATTTCATCGATTATAATTCTATAATAAAATATTAAAATAATATTATTTTAAAAAAAAATCATAAAAAATTATTATAAAAAAATATCCAAAAATTATAAAAAGTAATTTTAAACATTAATTTAGAAAGATAGTAAATAATTATATTAAATTTTTTATAAAATTTATAATTTATTAAATTACGGATGATCGTTTATATTTTTTAAATTATTTTTTCACAATTAAAATATTATTTTATTTTTATTAATATTTTTAATATAATAATAAGGAGCGACAATTAAATAAATAAAAACGTATTTATTAAATGATGGAAAAATAGTTATTTTAAATGATAAAATATATGATCATTAGTTAATTGTGTATGAAAATATCTTTTATTCCAATCTGAAATATATTTTTTTTTAAATAAATGTATCAAATTTTGTTATTGTACAATTTGGATTGCAAATGGATTTAAAATAACTAAATCTAAGTAGTGTACAGTAAAATTCTATAAAATTTTATTTGTTTATATTTCTTTTTGTTTTCACTACTCTCTCACACATGTTATAAAATACAGTCTCTAATCTTTTATTCCCACAAAAACTATTGTTCTCTCCAAATTTTAGAAAATTGAAGTGGATATCCTTAAGGGAAATCTTATTTTAATATACTGTAGAGTAATTCTCATAGAATTACTCTACACTACAGTATTTTTATTTTTATTTTTTATATTCTTATAGAATTTGTAAAATTCATATAGGTTTTTAAATTAAATATACAACGAGTGATAATAATAAAAAAATAAAAAAATTTTAAAATTTTAATTTAAAATAATATATAATTTTAACTTTTAATAATAATAAAAATTTAAGTAGTAAAATATTATTTATAAGATTTGAGACTATTAATAATTTTTATTTTTTTATTCTAATAATATTATTATTCTTTCGATTTCAATAATTTGCATACAATAAGACACACTAGTCTAAATGTGGTTTTTATAGTCTACGTTTTAAGCTTTGATTTTATTTTTCTGTTTTGTATTACCCTCATAAACTAATTATATAATATCCAGTAATTATTATTTTATAAATTTATTATTTAATATATTTTCAAACTTTAAAATAATAATAAATATATTTTAAAATATAAATCAATATATTTTAAATTTAAAATATTTTATTATTTTCCGGTTTTTAATTTAATTAATTTAATTTTAATAAGGTTATATTTTTATTTTATTTTTTATATTTTTACAAAAGGATTTATGTAAGTTTTTAAACTAAATTTTGTTATATATAATATTATTATTTTTTTGATATACTTTATAATCTACTTTTAATTTTTTTTTTCTTTTTTTTTTTAACTCATAAACTAATATTATATTTTAATAAAAAATAGACTTAAAATCTACACTTTTCTTTTTTTCTTTTCTTTTATTTTAATTTATTTTATATGTCAAGTGGTCCAATTATTGGTGACCACCTGACATATTTCCTCCTCACCAATTAATTTGGGAATAGTCAACCAAGCCTACTTTTTCTTTGTAAATATCAAACTTTCGTGTAGGTTTCATCTTCAAAGTATGACATATCCAATGATACTGAACCTCAATATGCTTTGACCTTAAATGAAAGGTCAATATGCTTTGACCTTGAATGAAAGGTCAATATGCTTTGACCTTAAATGAAAGGTCAAATTCTTATAGAGATGGATTGCACTCTGACTATAACAATACAAAACATATTTTTCTTGCGATAATCTCAATTCTTATAGGAATTTTTGCGTCACAAGAGTTCCTTAACAATTTCTATAACAATAATATACATACTTCTACTATGAATGTCATGCAAACTATTCCTATTATGAAATATTAAATATTATCTTATAGTTTGTCCATAAATTTCATAAAATAAAATATGCATGCAATGATATTATGGTATACAATGGTATACAATAATATTGTAATATTGTGGTATTTTCTAATGATTTCTATATAATAAATAATGTTATATATATTTTTGTATAATTTCTTATGGTGAAACATATTGTCGTATTAGGTATAGTATTATATAATTGTTATAAGTAAACTTGATTTTTGAACTTCCTGATAATTTAATTTTTAAAAATATTTAACCTATTTGGAAAGATATTTTAGAATCATCTTCTAAAATAATTTCTTTAAAAAATTATTATAAAAAAATATAAAAAATTATAACCAGTAATCTTAATTATTAATTTATGAGAAAAGTATCAATATTATAAATAGAATAGTTGTATTAGAATTTTTATAAAATTTAGAAATTATGGGATAAAATTTAGAAATTTAGAAATTATTAAATATAGAATAAATTTATTCTTGAATATTTTTATTTTTTTGTATTAAAAAAATTAATTATATTCTTGAAAATATTAATTAATGATTGATTTTGAAAAAAAATATTCTTGAATAATAGAAGAGGAAATAAATGGGTGAATTTGGTGAGAGAATCCAATTGCTGCAAATTAATGGAACGTGTGGAGTGAGATTAGGTGATGATGGTTGATATTTATGTGACCTGTAATAATGTTTCACATAAAAAAAATTGATTTCATAGCATATCAATACTTATTCATTTCATTATAATTTAAAGTAAATAAATATATTTCAATATTTAAATTGTTGTAATTAAAATTAAAAAACAAATATTTTTGAAAGATATAAACTGTATTTCAAATTTATAATATATAAGCATGTAAGATTAGTTTTAATTTATTTATTTCAATAGGAGGGAAAATATATTTTTAATGCCTATTTAAAAAAAATTTGATTTTAATTAATTTCATTTTCAAACTTCTGAAATATAAAAAGAGATATTGTTAGAAATATTGTTATTATAATATGATTTTCGAAATATATTTGATTCTTAAATATAGTTTATCCGTAATAATTATTTTTAAAATATATTTATAAATTAAAAAATTTAATAAAAGAAATATAAAAAATAAAATATATTTATTTTAACATTTAAATTAAAATAAATATATAAGCTTATTTGATTATGATATTATATCTTATTTTATTTTTATTATTTTTTTTTTCCAATTTAATTGTTATTTTATTGTTATATACTGTTATTCTTTTTATAAAACATTCAAAGTTTAATTTGATTGAACTCTTTCAAAGTTTTTCATATCACAATTTTGCATATTAGAGGAAGAAGAAAAGATTAAGAATGAAGAAAATGAGAAGAGAGGAAGAAGAAGAAGACAAATTCAGTAAGAAAATGAGAAGAGTAGAAGAAGATAGATCGAGTGATTTACTAGACTTTGTTCTACTCCACATGATGGAATTTATGAATACAAAAGAAGCCGTTAAGACATGCGTCACTTTGTCTCTAGTACCTTCCAATGGAATTCGGAAATACAAACAATATATTCATCACCTTCTCTCTAATCGAGATCATTCTATTTCCCTCCATAACTTTCACTTGACCATCTTCAGTTCCATTATGCCAAAACTCTTCAACCAAACCATAAAATATGCTGTCTTACACCACCTTCAGAAGTTGACCCTCATCATAGATTTTAAAATACTAATAATCTCATAATATCTGATAAAATATTAATAATTTCACAATATCTATTTATAACCACTAATCCAATATTTTATTTTAAAAAATATTTTATTTTATCTTGTAAACCCAATTATAATTATTTAACTAAATAATTAAGTTACAAATATATATATATATATTTATTATATTTTTTTTTCTCAAAAATTGGGATGTTACATTTAGGATCTTCTTAACAGTATTAATTTCATGAAGACAATTGCCTGTCAAAATAATATCATCAACATACACTATCAAGGTTGTGAAATCAGTCTCATGATTTTTAATAAAGAGGCTATGATCTGCCTGAGCCTGTTGATATCCATAAGATAAAAGAAGAAGAGAAAGTTTCTCATACCAACGACGACTAACTTGCTTCAGTCCGTACAAAGATTTGCGAAGTTTGCAGCAATGTGAACTAAGGTAGCCAAGAATGTCAGGAGGAATAGTCATATAAACATCTTCAGTCAAATCTCCGTGCAAGAAGGCATTGTTGATATCTAATTGTTGTAAGTGCCAGCGATTGACAGATGCTAAAGCCAAAACAACACAAATTGTAGTTATCTTTACCACAGGGTAGAAGGTCTCCATGTAATCAATCCCCTCAATTTGAGAAAAACCTTTGGCAACAAGACGTGCTTTGTAGCGCTCGATACTACCATCAGCCCTGCGCTTGATCTTGTAGACCCATTTACATTCTATGGGTTTAACATTAAGAGGAGACACAACAATGTCCCAAGTCTGATTTAAATTCAGAGCATCAATCTCAGCATTCATTGCCTCAATCCAACAAGAGTTTTGAATTGCCTCTTTGTAAGTAGAGGGTTCAGTTTAAGAGAAAAGAGACATCATGACAAATTTGTGATCAAAAGGAGGTAACTGAGAGTAAGAAATTACCTTTTGAATTGGATATTCACACTTTGAAGAGGGTTGGTTTGACGAAGCAGTAAAGATGCTACAGACAAAGTCACAAAGCCGTGTTGAAGGCTGAGGAATGCGAGTTGAACGACGTGGCTGAAAAATGGGTTGTGTGGTGGTCGGAGGTGAAATAGATGTGGGTGGTGATGACAATGGTGAGTTGTTGGGAATTGATGGTGATGAGTTAGGTGAGGGTAAGGAAGGCGACGTGTTTGATGTTGGCGCATTGGAAGGGGGAAATGGAGAAATGAGATCCACAAAAGGGTAAGTGTTGTTGGGCAAAGTTATGGAAGGTACTAAGGGAAGAGGTGGAGTGGTGTTAGAGGCAACATCATTGGATTTAGATTTTCTGAATGGTAGAATTGCTTCATGAAGTATGACATTTCTAGACACAAAAATTTCTCTAGATTCTAAATCCAGAATAAGGTACCCTTTTGTTCTACTTTGAAAACCAAGAAAAACACCACGTTTGGAATGTGGGTCAAATTTTTTACAAGGAATATGGGTGGAGGCATAACAAAGAGATCCAAAAACCTTATACTAGAGAAATCAGGTTTGTTATTAAAAGGTAATTCAAAGGGAGTTTTATTTTGTATTACAGATGAAGGAACTCGATTTATGAGAAAAACAACATGCTTAATAGCGTAGGACCAAAACTTATTTGGAATTTCAGATTGAAACAGAAGGGCCCGGGCAACATTGAGAATATGTTGGTGTTTGCGTTCAACTCTAGCATTTTGTTGAGGAGTGTAAGGACAACCTTTAGAAGCATAAAAGTCTTTGAGAACAAATTCGGGACCATTATCAAAACGTATAACTTTTACCTTAGAGTCAAATTGCTTCTCAATTAAGACAATAAAATTTTCAATATTGATTTGGACCTCCGTTTTTGTTTTTAGTAAAACAACCCAGGTAAACCTACTGAAATCATCAACAATTGTAAGAAAATATTTATGACCACGGATAGAAACTTGAGAGAATGGACCCCATATATCAACATGAATAAGATCAAATATTTGTGAGGCTCTACTAGTACTAACAGAATATGGTAATTGCTTTTGTTTAGCTAAATGAGAAATGTCACAATGTTCTTGAACATGTTTTGAAATAAAAGGATATTGCTCATGCAAAACACTGTGTCTTTTGTTTGACAAATGTCTTAGACGAAAATGCCAAATATTGTTGTTGTTGATAGTCAAAGTAGAGAAGTGATTGATAGAAGCAACATAAGGTGTGAGACTGGAATTTTCTTGAGTGACAAGATGATAAAGACCTTGTTGAAGCTTAGCCAAACCAACCATCTTCATTGTGCTCAATTCCTGTATTTGACATAAAAGATCTGAAAATGTTAATTTGTAATTGAGACAAGAAAGAAATTTTGAAATGGAAAAGAGATTAAAAGTAAAATCTAGAACATAAAGAACATTATAAATTGTAAAATTTGGAGCAAAATGAACAGTGCCAGAATAATGTGAAGTGACTGTGGACTCGTTGGGTAGATGAATATTAATGGGTTTTATTTTTTAAAAAACTTGAAAATTTGTTAGAGAACAACTAATATGATAAGTTGCTCCAGAATCCACAATCTAGGATGAAGAATTATATAATGAATTAAAAGAGAGGACATGAGAAGTTTGTGGTGTGATACTACAAAAAATAAAAGACAAGTTACCACTAGGACCAGAAAATGTATTTGGGTCCTTTTGAATGAGGTTAGCCCGAGTGGAAGAATGAGGCTTAGTGTTATGGGCACCACTTGTCCCTTGTTGGAGTAAAGACATCAAATGTTGGTATTGACCCTGAGTAATCTTAAGACCTGATCCATGTTGTTGCACACTAGGGTTTTGCGACAGAGAAGATTGGTCATCAATGGTGGTAGTGTAGTTAACAGAGGAGAAATTGCCAGAAGAGGAACCATTGTTGGGGTTGAAAGATGGAAGTCCCGAATATCGTGAATGACCGGGAGGGTAACCATGTTTGCTAAAAAAAACATCAATGGTGTGCCCTGTTCTCTTACAGTAAAGACACACTTTTGAAGATCTGACTTTTTGGGTTTGACCACCACTACGTCCACCACCGCGATTTTTACCATAAAAAGAATGCGTGACATTTGTTGAAGAGGAAATGACATTATTAGCAAAGTCATTTGGTGCATCTGGAGGAGAAACGACAGTAGCATGTTGACGTTCATTTTGAATGACCATGGAAAAGACTCTGTTAACAGAAGGTAGAGGATCCATTAGTAAAATTTGATAACGAACAACACTGAATCTATCATCAAGACCCTTGAGAAAACGGATAATAAAATCTTGTTGATGGTAAACACGAGCTTGAAAATCACACGGTGGAAAAGAACGAAAATTATCAAGTTCATCCCAAGATGTCTTTAAAGTAGTAAAGAAATCTGTGATAGTGAGTGAGCCTTGCTTTAAGGCATAAATTTCCTCCTGAAGCTCTGCAATACGCAAAAGGTCACACTGATAAAAACATTCTCGTAAGTCATTCCAGACATCAACAGCACGATCCAGATAAATTATGCTTTGCGCAATCGAAGGAGAGACAAAATTTATGATCATGACATGAGCAGCATATTGCAACACTCCCATGGATGATAGGTAGGATCATTAGGACTTGGAATATGAATAGAACCAGTAAGGAACCCTATTTTGTTTTTGGAAATGAGAGTCATGCGAATTGAACGAGACCAAGAATGGTAGTACCACCGGAAAGGACAAGAGAGACTAAGACAGAGGAGGGATTCTCACTAGGATGTATATAAAAAGGACTTGATGGATTTTGACTAGGGTCAATAAAAGACGGTGGGTTTGAGTTGTGGTCACTTTGAGGGAACTCATATTCAGAATTAGAGACTACCATGGTAGCAGAAAAAAGATATCAACAGAGCTCCAGGGGAGAGCTCTGATACCGTAAAAGATAGAAAAGACAGATGTGCAAAGATAATATGTGACTCTTAATATTCTCAATATGGGTAATGTATATATACAAGGTGATAGACAATAGAAAAGACAAAGTATCTAGAAGTTTTTGATTTTATTGGGTTAAGGATTGGGCTTCTTCTGTTTTAATTATAATATTATAACTTATTTTATATTTACTATTATTTTCTTTTCAAATTTAATTGTTCTACTGTTATTCTCCTTATAAAACATTCAAAGTTTCAGGTGATTATACCATTTCAAAGTTTTTCAGACCACAATTTTGCATATCAGAGGAAGAAGAAAAGATTAAGAATGAAGAAAATGAGAGGAGAGGAAGAAAAAGAAGACAGACTCAGTAAGAAAATGAGAAGGGTAGAAGAAGATAGACTGAGTGATTTACCAAACTCTGTTCTCCTTCACATGATGGAATTTATGAATACAAGAGAAGCCGTCAAGGCATACGTCTTATCAAAAAGATGGAAGAACCTTTGGAAAGGTCTCACGACTTTGTCTTTGGTACCCTCCAATGGAATTTGCAAATACAAACAATGCATTCATTACCTTCTCTCTAATCGAGATCATTCTATTTCCCTCCATAACCTTCACTTGACCATCTTCAGTTCCACTATGCCAAAACTCTTCAACCAAATCATAAAATATGCTGCCTTACACAACCTTCAGAAGTTTACCCTCATCATAGATTTCAAATTCAAAGAGATACCCGATTATTTTGTTTCCCTCATTTTCAATTGCCAATCTTTAACCTACCTTGACCTTTTTGTTAATTCCTCTTGCTCTACCTTGAAACTACCACCACATCTCTTGTTTCCATCTTTGAAAACCTTGCATCTCTCCCATGTTACTTTCACAACTGATGATGATGACAAGTGTGTTGAACCCTTTTCAACATGCACTTCTTTGACTACTTTGGTCCTTCAACACTCCTTCCATATCTACTCATCACTGAATCTAAGCATATAAAACCCTATCCTTTCTACCTTAAAATTCGAAAACTTAAACAACTGGCACACCCATAGATCTTAAGTTGTGCTCTCTACTCCTAATCTCAGCTCGATCACACTTGGGAATAGGCGTTTTGTCATTTGTTATGAATTCTTCTCTGCCGATCTTCCGTTATTTAAAGATATAAACATCAGTAAGAATACAGGTTCAAATTTTTCTATCTTCATGAACTAGTTACAATTTTCTCTCAAGTAAAAAGTTTGATACTCTCTTCCATGTTTACTATGGTCTCCATCTTTAAAGCAATTTTTAATGAGAATCACCAGAATTACTCAGATTACACATATTGTGAATTCATGATAAAAAAGAATGTGTTATTACAGTCAATGCTATCTGCAGATTAATACACTATCACGAATTTGATAGATTGAAAAGAGTGTATGCTGAATGATTCTGTTTTATTTTCTAGACAAGAAAATAGTATTAGTATATTAAAAAGTGTGGCTGCTAATTAACATTACTTGGTATGAAACTTGAGATAAAATATAAAAAGAAAAAGCACACAAGATAGTATTATTGACATTCTCGCAACTTAACACTGCCTAGGTCATAATTGTGTATCTTTCCATTCACAATGTACATCTCTAACTAAAAGAAATCTAGAAGTCAACCACTTTACATAAACCATTTTTATTATAATTGCTCCAAAGTCATTCGTAATTTGAATTTTGATAGGTCTACATCAGTTGTTTGACACTCAATGTTTCAACATAAATCACAACAACAAAGGATAAGCATATATAAAAATATCTGATATTAAGATATCCTTCCATTAGTGAAAACCAGATCCTCTGTCATTGTGATCAAACAGGTGGAAAATATCAGAACTTCAGTCCCCATAGAATTAGTCATGGGATGCATGGGAGTGAGCAGAACTCAGTTCAGGACAAAATGATACCTTGAGTCAACGTAGCTCTCAACATCCCATAGAAAAGAACCAAAAGTAATAGCTTCTAAAACAAGTCTCTTCAAGCTACCAAAGCTAATTTTGATGTTCTCATCCTTCGAAGAATCGATTAACCCCTGTGGTGTAACAACAATTTCTTGCCTTCCAAACAATGCTTCGGTGTGCTTCTCGATGATGCTGAGAGACTCCTTGGATCTTATTGTCGCATATCTTTGTAATGTCTCACTATCAAAGGACATTACATAGGTACGCAACCTCAAGCTCTGAATCATCTCGTAGGCTTCAGGTGAGTGAAGCCCCTCAAGCTCTCTACCTTCGCGTGGCCATGAATCAACCCGACCAGATTGATTTGGGGTTAACAAATGCCGGATTTTCTAAAAATATTTCTTGCACTGATGATTAATGCTTCCTTAAAACATCCCCATCTTCTCCACCAAAATAATCTTAAAAAGTAAAAATGAACCTACTAATCTAATAAAGTAACAATTCCAAGCAAGAGTAACTACTGATTTTATATCAGTCAAGATATTATCTTCAGTAATTTGGACATGCAAGAAAGTTATTCGAGGCATTGGCGAGAATAGTAGATCACATGGTGTTTAAGTCTAATGAAAGAGGTAGAGGGAAAACCAAGGGTGTTGAAAGAAATTATTAAGAGGTATTTTATGGTGAATAATATCCTCAAGAAATTGTTTTTTAACCAAACCCAATGGCATTGCTTAATTCATGTAGCCGACCTCAATCAGTAAAATAACTTTTTTGTTCTTATTATTGTTAGATATTATCTTCAGTAATTTATCCAAATTACAACCAAGTATATGGAGGTATAGCTCTAAAAAGATTTAAAATTAAATGTATTAAAAATACTAGAATACTTTTAAAAAAGGAAAAAAAAATGCACAACTGCTCCAAAAGAGAAGACATAATCAGCAAGAATTCCTTTATTGAATTCCAAACAGTGATTACTGAAATTGACAAAGCTAACCAAATAAATTTATTTGAAAATTAAAAAATTGATAATTTGAATTTGAGGAAATAGAAAAATCAATCTTATTCATATTAAAAATCCATATAAAATTGTACATATATATAGAGGTGAAATAAAAATAAAAGGCTGAAAATAAGGTAACAGCCACAAATATTAAGAGAATAAAATTATTATCAAAATAGAATAAAATAATTATAAAGATATGTAAAAATATGTCATAATGAAGACTAATCTGGCAACTTAATCTGAAGATCTGATCACGTGTATTAGAATCTGACTGATCATGTGTGTTAGCCCCCCTTAAACTAGAAAATGTAAATCAGTCATTTCCAGTTTGAAGTTTTATCAGGTGGTTTATCATCCAGAACCCAGTTATTATTACTTGTCAGTGCCTCTAACTCTTGATTCATGGCTATCCTCCAATATTCATGTTTGATGTCTTCAGAATATCTGGTGAGCTGAGGTGTGGTGGTGATGGTGTGGTGGTGATGTTCATAACAAAAGGCTGATATAAAGGTGTCAAATAATAATAGGAAGGCACTTGAGAAAGAGTATAAAGATTACCTTTACTTGAAGAGTGATGTGGCAAAGCAGTGACAACACCAGTTATAGGAGGATTTTGTAGTACTGGTATAGGATTATGTGGTGCGGGTACTATATTTGGTATTTGACTGTCAGGAGGATTATTTTGTGGTATTTCAGGTTCTAACTCAATATGTGGTAAAGCATAATTAAAAGGTTCTATAGGAATAGAAGTAGGTAAGGGAATATCAGAATCAATAGTAGTTTTGGGCAAACTAGAAAGAAAATTACAGGAAAGTTTTTCTGAAATGGTGTTGTGAATAGATGATTGAGAAGACCCAGTTGTCTATGTGAAAATTTATAAACCTTTTTCTGCTTTAGCCCTACCAATCACCTTGCAAGCATTGGAATCCTGTATCGAACAAACATCATCAAAGAAAGTCAATTTACAATGAAGAGTTTGAGTTAATTTTGTAACTGATATCATATTGAACTTGAATTTTGGTAGAAATAAAACATCAGTCAAAACAAAATTGGATGAGAAATGAATTGTGTCAGAAATGTTGGTTGAAACAAAGATTCCGTTGGGTAGACACACTTTGACAGGTGATGTGTTTATATGTAGTAAAGTTACTAAGAGAATTTGAAATGTGGTTTGTGGCACCAGTATCCAAGATCCATCTAGATATAAATGCATTACCATTGTTTGTTGAATCTGAATCAGCACAAGTGTTTACATGAGCAGTATGTTGTGTGGAGTCCCTCTGATCTTGTTGTGGCAGTAAGGCCATTAAATTTAGATATTGGCTTTCAGTAAGACTAAAACGTGCACTTCCTTGTGTATGCTTTCTTGATAAATCTTCTAGACAGTTGGTCTCATCTTCTTTAGCCATCACCATATTTGTAGATCTTGGATTATCTCTGAACTTAAAGCCAGCAGGGAAACCATGTTTCCTATAACAAACATCAACTGTGTGACCCAATTTTCCACACCATGAATATTTCTTAGAAGTGTATCTATTATTCCAACCATTACTATTTCCTTGATTTCTTTTAGATTCTGATGTATCATTACTAGCCGCAATAAAAGCCTTTGGCATAGAAACACTCTCAGTGTTAAACTGTCGTTCCTGTTGAGCAACCAATGCAAAAACTCTATTCACATTGGGAAGATTATCCAAGAGCATCAGTTGTGATCTGACACCGTAATATTGGTCATTTAGCCCTCGTAAGAATCTCACCACTTGATTCTTATTTCGCTCCTCTTCAATTTTTTTGATTGCACCACATGAACATTTAGGATTGCATGTACGAACAGGAAGGGGATTCAAAACATCTAATTCATCCCATAAAGTTTTTAATGTAGTATAGAATTTTGAGACAGAGTTGTCATCTTGTCTTTGACTGAAGATTTCCTCTTAAATTTTTGAGATTCTGAATAGATCAGCATGATAAAAACGTTCACGGAGCTCGTTCCACACGTCTGAAGCCTTCTCACGCCAAAGTATGGACTGTGCAATTTCTTCGCTCATTGACTTTATTAGCCAACTAAGAACAAGCATGTTGCCCCTTTCCCAAAAAGAAAAAATCACATGATTCTTTGGTGGTTCTGCAATTGTACCATCAACGAATCTTAACTTGTTCTTTCTTAAACAAACTCATCTTCATCGCACGAGACCAACTGTGATAATTCCCATCTGTGATAATTCCCATCTGTGAGTGGTGGTGAAACTAGGACATTGTAGGGACTCTCATTTGGATGTATATATAAATGATTTGATGCATTTTGTACATATTGTAAAGTATAGGAATACATGACTTCATTAGCCATTGATGCACGCAACAAATCTCTCCCTCTAAGAGAGCACTGATACCATAACAAATTGATAATTTGAATTTGAGGAAATAGAAAAATCAATCTTATTCATATTGAAAATCCATATAGGATTGTACATATATATATAGGTGAAATAAAAATAGAAGGCTAAAAATAAGGTAACAGCCGCAAATATTAAGAGAATAAAATCATTATCAAAATGGAATAAAATAATTATAAAGATATGTAAAAATATGTTACAATGAAGACTAATCTGGCAACATAATCTGAAGATCTGATCATGTGTATTAGAATCTGACTGGTCATGTGTATTAAAAATATTTGCTTATCCACAGAATAAAATGTAGCATCAACCAATTTCGGACTCAATCCAATGCATGAGTAGGGAACTATAAATTTCTGCATATATATGGATTATGGACTGCATATTGTTTAAATTTTACTAAATAATATGAAACTAGGTTCCCAGATTTATCAGAAATATAGGGTGATAGAGTACACGTAGAAGAGTATCAAATATCAAGTATAAAGCATACTTGTAGAGTATAGGAAAATGAATTTTATATATTTTTGTCATTGAGTTACAGTAGTATAAATATACAAATTGATAACATAAATTCCACTAATTTAGCACTAACAGTTAGCCTAAATAAAGTGAAAACAGATATGCACATATATGCACAAGCTGACTAATTATGATAAAAAAAGCTAATTAGTGTAATATAAAAAACTAATTATTATGATTGATATCCTCCCGCAAGTTGGACGATCTGGAAGAGAGACACAACTTGGATAGTAATGAATCAAACCGAGGGCGAAATAGAGGTTTTGTGAGTATATCAGCAAGCTGATCATCAGTAGACACAAAAGACACCCGAAACTTGCCTTTTTGAATATTTTCACGAACAAAATGATAGGCTAAGGCTATGTGTTTCATCCAAGAGTGGAAAACAAGATTAGCGTTGAGAGTTGTGGCACCAAGATTGTCACAATAGATAACCGGATTGGCTGTGGGCAATAGAGCGTTGTTTTCGGGAGCTCTAAGAGATGGGAGTGCTACCGAGATATAACAAGTAACCAGTGGTGGAGATATAATCGTCCTTATCACCCACCCAATCTGCATCGGAGTAAGCATGAAGGGTTAGTGGAGCAGTTGCCGAGATGAAGATGCCTTTGTCGCAAGAGCTCGCCAAATAACGAAGCACTCGTTTGAGGGCAGACCAATGCGCCGTTCTGGGGTGTTGCATGAACTGCGCAAGTTTGTTGGTGCTGAAGGCGATGTCCGGGCGAGTAATACTTAAGTATTGAAGACTTTCCACGAGAGCGCGATACTCAATTGGGGAAGGTAGGAGATCACCTGAATCCTTGAGTAATGGAGCACTGGCGAACAAGGGAGTGGATGCTAATTCGGTGTTAATGCCTGATTTATGGAGTAGATCAGTGATGTATTTCCTTTGCAAAAGAAAAAGTCCTGTAGCAGAAGGAATTACTTCGACACCCAAGAAATAGTTAAGACATCCAAGGTCTTTCAGCGAAAATGGAGCAGCAAGGGTGGAAATAAGGTTGGACAACTCTACAGAGGAACTCCCAGTGACAATGATATCATCAACATATACTAATAAATATAGTATGGAACCTAATTTCTGGTAGATGAAGAGAGAGGCATCTACAGTTGAATTGACAAAGCCAAGAGAAAGGAGAAACGCACGAAGCTCCATATACCAGGCGCGGGGTGCTTACTTTAGCCCATAGAGTGCCCTTTTGAGGCGACAAACATGATCAGGGAAACTTTTGTCGACAAAACCAGGGGGCTGAAGCATGAATACATCCTCTTTGAGCGTCCCTTGAAGAAATGCATTGTTTACATCAATTTGGCGAATGGACCATCCTTGATGAACTGCAAGTGTCAGGACAATGCGAATGGTGACTGGTTTAACAACCGGACTGAATGTCTATGTATAGTCCCAACCAGGGCGTTGGTGAAAACCTTTGGCAACTAGTCGAGCCTTGTATCGATCAATCGAGCCATCTGGGTGTCGTTTGATTCGAAAAACCCACTTGCAGCCAACCAAATTTGGAGTAGAGGACTGACTGACAAGTTCCCAAGTGTTGTTATGGTGTAAGGCATCAAACTCAGCTTACATAGCTGAGCGCCAATCAAGGTCGCGAAGAGCTTGGATGATGGTGCTAGGTTCGAGTGGAAGAGAGGGTTGGACATGGAGGTTAAGCTTCTTGAGGGGCTTGATAATGTTGTTTTTAGACCGGGTGATGATGCCAACCTCATCGGGTTGGGGTCTCCTGTGAGGGTTGACAACAGGTTGAGATGGTGACACAGAACATTGTGGGGATGGTGTTGAGAATGGAGGTGAGTGAGGGAACTCAGAGTGGCTAGTGGAGGGTGGGGCCGGAGTCGAGGAGATGGGGAAGGATGAAGATGAAGGGGTAGTCGCGACCTTCGCCGGTGGGTTTAGAGTGGGACTAACCATGGGTTGGTTTATGGGATGAAGTATGGAGAGCTGAAGTGGGCCTTGTTGTTGCTCTACACTCGGACTGGCTTGAGGGACTAGGGAGCTGTACGGGAATTCATATTCAACGAACTTGACATGGTGAGAGGTGTAGATCCTTCCAGTAGTTGGATCGAGACACAAGTATGCATGTTGATCAACCGAGTAACCTACAAAAACACACATAGCAGACTTTGGTGCAAGTTTATGGTTAGCGTATGGTTTAATCCAGGGAAAACACAAACAACCAAAACACTTTAACTTATGATGATCCGGGCTAATTTTGAGTAATTTGGAATAGGGTGACTGGTACCCAAGAATTGGTGTTGGGAGTCGATTGATGAGGTAGGCGGTTGTTGTCATGGCGTAAGACCAATATGTGAGGGGCAAACCCGAGTGATGAAGAAGAAAAAGACCAGTTTCAGCAATCTGCCAATTCCGGCGTTCAGAAATTCCATTATGTTCAGGTGTATGAGGTGGGGTGGTGTGATGACTTATGCCATGAGTGTTTAAAAAAGGACGAAGACCAATATATTCGCTACCATTATCTGTGTAAAGAATTTTGATGGTGTGATTAAAGAAATTTTCAACAAGCGATTTAAATTTAGAAAACAGAGTTTTCACATCAGATTTGCATTTTATCGGATACAGCCAAATATAGCGAGTAAAATGATCAACAAATATGCAATAGTAGCGAAGACCATCAATTGATAGAATAGGGGAAGTCCATACATCAGAGAAAATTATTTCCAAAGGATAAGATGATTTAAGAGTGGATTTATGGAAAGGAAGTTTATGGCTTTTGCTAATTTGACATGAGTTACAATCTGATTGCTGGAATTTATTTGAACCCAAAGAAAAATGCTTCTGAATAAATGTGAAGATAGAAGAGGAGGGATGCCCAAGTCTATGGTGCCATGAAGCAGAGGAGTCTGTGTGGTCAGAGTGGACGGATGAGGAGTTGGCTGGCCAGAGATAGAGTCCATCCACATATGAGCCTTTATAGGTTGTTTGACCTGTCTGCAAGTTCTTCACATGAAAAGAGTTTGGCAAGAAAACAACAGTAGAGTTAGTTTGTTTGGTAAGTTGAGAGACAGAAAAGATTTTCTATTGTATGGAAGGAACGCACAAAGTATTGGAGAGGGATAAATCATTAAGTAAAAGTGTTCCAGAATGAGAGATGTTTAAACTTGAACTATTACCATAAACAATGAGTCTAGACCTGTGTACGGATGATGAAGCGCTAGATTGGCAAGATCATTGGTGACGTGATGCGTCGCTCCACTATCAACCATAAAATTAGGTTGAGATGTGCCAACAGTTGCAGTATGGACCTGAACCTGTCCAGAGTAACGAGGAGGCGTCAGGACACTAGGGTGCTGCTGCTTGAAGGTGTGACACTGAGACAGAACATGACCCTTGACATTGCACCACTGACAGCGACCAAGAAACGGTTTGTGATTGCTAGGGCGTGAAGTGGATGATGCAGAAAATTGCTCAGACCGAGTATTTTCAGAATGGTTTGGTCGAGCCTGTGCATTCAAGACTGTCATGGGAACAGGAACCAGCCGTTGAGCAACAACAAGGGAGAGTTCTTGAATGAGAACTTCTCGAGGAGGTCATAAAAAAGAATGGCAGTGTCCCTTGCATTGACACCGTCAATGACAGCTCTGTATCTATCGTCGAGACCACGCAAGACATGGTCAGTCATGTCTTCAACGGAGACAGGAGAGCCAAGTGAGGCAAGGAGATCTGCAATTTGCTTCAGAGAATGCATGTAGGTGGTGATGGATTGGGTGCCTTTGGACACTGTCACCGTCGTCAGGTTTGATAAGTAGGATTCAGAGTTGTCACCGTCGTCGCCGGTATAGGAAAGAATCCATTTGGATATTTAAGAAGATCATAGCCATCGGGGAGAGCTTCAACTTGGAGTTTCCAGGTGAGGTAATTGGAGGGAAGAAGCTTGGTTACACTGTTGAGGGTGATGCAGATGAAGGATTTTGATGGCTCATGAGGATTGTTAATAGAGGAGGAGTTGTCGTTGGCCATGGGAGACAAAAAAAAGAAGGAGCGGCGTCCTGTGTTGTAAAAAAAAAACAAAAAAAAGAGAGAAGAGGATCATATTAGGTTGATACCATATAGGAAAATAAATTTTATATATTTTTGTCATTGAGTTATAGTAGTATAAATATACAAATTGATAACATAAATTCCACTAATTTAACACTAATAGTTAGCCTAAATACAGGAAAAACAGATATGCACAAGTTGGCTAATTATGATAATAAAAATTAATTATTGTAATATAAAGAACTAATTATTACGATTGATATAGAGAACTAAGCCAATCACTAAAGCAGAAGACTCTTTCTCTTGATTATCACCATCGGGGTGACTTACTAAAATCTGAGAGAGAAACTATCCAATTATATAAAATATTAATGCGAGCTATGTATAAAAAATATCAACTTTAAACTTAAACAATAAATTTATAATTTTATTTATTTATTTATAAGTTCTTTAATTTTTTTTATTTAACTATTATTTTCAAGATAAAATTAATCATTCTTTTTATCATTTATCCTCTTATTCTTCCCTTAATATTTAATTAATTTATATATATATATATATATTATAATATAGAAATAAATGATAGAATAAAAAATACTATAAATTATTCATTAAAATAAAAAATTATT
>BDMB01000183.1:22467-38817 GCA_016859785.1 Macrotyloma uniflorum
GATCGATTAGAAGTATCTTATCAAATCGAGCTCTGATACCACTTGTTGTCAAGTGGCATCAAGAGGGGGGGTGAATTGATGTTAAAAATGAAACCTTTTAATTTAATTTCCTCAAAAATTAATCCTCTTGATTATTAATTGTCTTAGCAGATAATTAAATACGCAACGGAAAATTAAATGAGATAAGGGAAAGAAGAGACACCCAGAATTTATACTGGTTCGGGTTATACCTTAACCCTACTCCAGTTCCCAAATCACCTCAAACCAGAGATGATTTCCCACTCTTTATATTTTAATTCTTCACAAATTACAACCACCAAATACTAATGAAACATGTAAAAAGAGAAAATTAAAATACTCACTATCTCTTGAATCCACAAGAGAATACCCACACTTCCTTATATTTGAATCACAATATTTAAAATTTTTTATAATTAATTTGGAAATGAATAATTTATTTTTTTGATTTAAAATTTATACATCATTTTATAATATTTTTTATTAACATTAAATATTTTTATATAATTATCAGAATTTATTTTAATTTTATAAATAAATATTAAATATTTATTATATTAATTCACATTTAATTTTTTTATCAAATTATATTTTAATTATATCCGATTTTATATAATTATTATCTATTTTTTATTTTATTAAATTAATTATAAATATTTTACTAATTTATTTATATTTCTCTTTTAAATTTATATAACTTTATTTTCTTTTTATTTATTTTTATTTTTAATATAAAGATGAAATTCTTTTAAAGTTAAATTATGATAAATTTTATATTATATTAAAAAAAAATTAAATTTTATTTTATTTGAATAAAGAAATATAATTGATTTAATTAATTATTATATTTAATAATTTTAATTAGTTTAATTAAAAAATATTTAATATATAATAAATTTTATTTGTTATTATGATATTATCATTAATCCTAATATAATAGATTAGCAAAATAAAATCAATATTATTTTAAAAATATTATGAATTATTTCATTCTAACATTATAATATATAAATAAAATAATTATCTTATTATATTTTAATTATAATTTTTTAATTATTATTTTTTTTTAAGTTTTTAGGAAAGAATTTGAATTACTACGTAACTAAAATATATATTTTGTTAATATTAAAATACTTAAATAATTATACAATTCAAATTTTTAAATTTAAAAACTCATCCGGTCACATCTATAAGTTAGGGTTTTACAATTGTTTCATTCATTCTATTCACCATGACTAGGCCATCCTCAACCATCCAAATCCCTCATGAACGCCACCGTCATAACGCTCGCCGCACACCCGACTCCGATTGGCAGTCCGACGAGGAGTTGAAGGGTTTGAGCTACGAGGAATACCGAAGGCTCAAGCGACAGAAGACGAGAAAATTGTTGAAATACGGCATCTGGAATGTCACGCCGAGTCCTCCGCCGTGTGACAAATCTATCGGAATCTGATTTCGACTCTGAATCTGATAAATCTATCGGCAGTGAATCAGACGATTCGCGTTTGAAGAAGAAGAGAAAGAGGAGTTCTGCTAGTTCGTCGAGAAGATCGTATAGCGAGAGTGGATCAGAATCTGAATCCAAATCAGAAGAAGAGGATCGTAGAGGAAGGAAGAGTAGAAGGAATAGAAGAAAACGAAGTAACAGGAGGCAGAAGATATAGCGATTCTGATGAGAGTGGTGACTGCGGGAGAAAAAAAGGATGTATATCTAGCCGCTCCAATAGGAAGTTACTTTCCTAGATCTAATTTACTAACAAAACAAATACTAAGATGAAGTTAGTAAGTCCATTCGCTACTGCATTGGATGGGTTTACCGTGGTGTGGACTTATATCATTTTGTTTCTTTTATATTACGTAATCTGAAAAAAAATGTGTTTTTTCTTATATATATATAAGAGAAATAATTTATATGCTTTAAAATTAGGAATTAGAAACTTAATCTAAATTTTCATAATTTATTTTTTTAATTTAATGATTAAAATAAATTATTATTTAGATTATTAATTAGGATAAATATAGAAAATAAATTTATTTTATTTATTCTTAATTTTTGTATGAATTGAGAACGTGAAAAAGAAAAGAAAAAAGAAAATAAAATATAAAATTATTTAAATAAAAAATAATAATAAAAATGAATAAAAAATAAAGTTGTTTTATTTATTATAAATATATATTTTTTATTTTTTTTATTTTAGTATTATTTTATTGTTGTCAAGTGGCATTAAGAGGGGGGTAAATTGATGTAATAAAAATTAAAACTTTAACTTTTATTTAATTCAAATTTTAACCTTCTTAAATTAATTAGTCTAGCAGATATTTTATAAAGCGCAACGGAAAAATTAAAAGATAAGAGAAAGAAAGAGAAACACCAGGAATTTATATTGGTTCGGTTAAACCTTTAATCCTACGTCCAGTTCCCAATCACCAGGAATTTATTTTAACACTCTTAAATCTTTAATTTATCAGAATTTTTACAACCACTAATCACAAGTGAAACATGCAAAAATACAAAATTAAATATCAGACCTCACAATCTCTTGAAACCCACAAGAGATTCACCACACATTCTTTGAGTCCCACAAGGAATGAAACACCTTCCTTGAATCACACAAGGAAGACAAAAATATTTCCTCTGAACAGCTTTAGAGGATGAACATAAACAAGAAAAATATCACTTGAGAGTGAAGCTGTCAAATTGTAGCACCGACTCTGCTCAAGAGTCTCCTCAAGATTTTTCACAGAAAAATAATTGCACAGAAAAATATTCTCACTTTCAAAACATGAAATTTCGTGGCTCAAGATACTCAGAAAAAGTGTGAAGCTTTTGAGAAGATGTGTCAAAAAGAGTATGAGTGAGGTATCTTGAAAACCCTAGGTTTTGCTTATTAAATAACCAAAGATTCCCAAATAAAATATTTTTATTTTATTTTAATTCGAAATCACATTTTTATTCTGTTCAGAGACTCTCCAATGTTCAGAAAATAAAAATCAAGATACTCCTTTATTTTAGGAGAATTTTTCGCAACGAATATTTTTCAAAAATCTTCGAACATAATCGATTACGTTATGGACATAATCGATTATTCCAGAGAGAAATACTTTCAGTTTCGAAATAAATAATCGATTACTTAATCGATTATTCCAGAGAGTAAAAACTTTCAGTTTCAAATAATCGATTACTCAATCGATTATTCCAAAGAGCTTATCATTTTTCAAAATGCATAATCGATTACTTAATCAATTATTCCAGACACAAAATTATTCTTAAAAATTTTCCAGAAACATAATCGATTATGTTCTACATATAATCGATTATTCTAGAGAGTTTTATAATTTTTTGAAAATAGTTTTCTTGAGAAAACACTCTGAGCTAAGTGATGATTACCTTTTGATATCATTCACTCCTTACTATAAACTTAAGTCTTCTATGTTTTTGAGCTTGCTTCCAACTTGAATTTTCTTTATGGCCTGATTCTTGAATTTCTTTATCATTATTAAAATACTTGAACTACTTGTGTAGAGTTGTCCAATCTTCAAAGAGTGATAACAATCTCCCCCTTTTTTATGATGATCAAGAAAAATATAAGTGTACTTGTGTGTTGAGACTAATCCAGAAACCTTCAACAGTATTACTATTAGTTAGTATAAATAATTATTAAAACTCCCCCTGCTTATGATATAATTCAATAGTTCATAAAAAATAAGCAGAGATCAACACATAAGCAAAATTTAATTCAACACACATACGCATAAGAAAATTCTCCCCCTTGTTACTAGATCATTATTAAAAAAATGACAATAAAGAAAAATACAAAAACTCAGCCCAATATTCACAAAACAGAATTACCATCCAAAATTCCTAATTCTCTTCTTAGCTCAAGGAATCTATCTCTAGGTAATGGTTTAGTGAAAATATCAGCTAATTGATTCTTAGTATCTATATATTCAATTATGCAATCTCCTTTAACTATATGATCTCTTATAAAATGGTGTCTAATTTCAATATGCTTTGTCTTAGAATGCATGATAGGGTTCCTAGTAAGGTTTATGGCACTGGTACTATCACACTTCAAGGGTATGTGATCTAGATAAATATTAAAATCCTCTAATTGATGCTTCATCCACAAAATTTGTGCACAACAACTACCTACTGCTATATACTCAGCTTTTGTGGTGGATAAAGCTACACATGCTTGCTTCTTAGAGTGCCATGAAACTAAGGAACATCCTAATAAATGACATGTGCCACTAGTGCTTTTTCTATCTATCTTACATCCTCCATAATCTGAATCAGAATAACCTATTAGGCTAGGGGAGGATCCTGAGGGGTACCAAAGTCCAAAATTCCTAGTTCCATTTAAATATTTAGAATTCTTTTAATAGCAACTAGATGTGATTCTTTTGGCGATGAATGAAATCTAGCACACACACAAACACTATGCATTATATCTGGTCTACTAGTAGTAAGATAAAGCAAAGAACCAATCATACCTCTGTATTTGGTTTGGTCAACCATCTTACCTTTTTCATCATGATCCAGATAGCATGATGTAGCCATAGGAGTAGCTGCTTCCTTAGAGCTTTCGAGTTCAAACTTCTTCAGAATTTCTAGGCAATACTTGGATTGGGAGATGAAGATTCCTTCCTTTAGTTGTTTGATTTGTAGTCCAAGAAAGAATGTTAGCTATTGACATTTCAAATTCTCCCTGCATAAGCTTGACAAACTCTTGACAAAGATCATTGTTAGTGGATCCAAAAATTATATCATCAACATATATTTGTACAACAATAATATGCTTTTGAGATTCTTTAATGAATAGAGTAGGATCTACTTTACCTCTTCTATAATTTTGACTTACCAGAAAATTACTAAGTCTTTCATACCATGATCTTGGTGCTTGTTTAAGTCCATAGAGAGCTTTCTTCAGCTTATAAACATGATTGGGATGTTGATAGTCTTCAAATCCAGGAGGTTGGCAAACATAGACTTCTTCTTTTATGTATCCATTTAGGAAGACACTCTTCACGTCCATTTGAAATAACTTGAATTTCATTATTGAAGCATATGCGAGCAGTATCCTTATTGCTTCAAGTCTTGCAACAGGGGCATAAGTCTCATCGTAATCTATGCCTTCTTCTTGACTATATCCTTTGGCTACAAGTCTTGCTTTATTCTTGGTTATATTTCCATTTTCATCAAGCTTGTTTCTAAACACCCATTTGGCTCCAATAACTTGTAGGGAGTTTGTTCTTGGCACAAGATCCCATACTTCATTTCTTTTAAATTGAATGAGCTCTTCTTGCATGACATTTACCCAATATTCATCCTTTAAGGCTTCATCGATGCTTTTTGGTTCAACTTGAGAGACAAAAGCTACATTCAGACAAAAGTTATTCAATTTGCTTCTTGTGGTAACTCTTTGATCAATGCTTCCTATTATGTTGTCCATTGATAATCCTCTTGGCGTTCTCCATTCTCTTGGAAGATCACCAACTATTTGATGTTCATTTATGGAAAGATCTTCTAGGCTTCTAGTGAGATCCTCTATGTTGCTTCCACTTGATGATTTTTGTATTGGATCTTCTTCCTGAGATTTTTCCACTGCTGCTTTCTCTTCTTCTATATCTATCAATTTCTTTCTTGACTCAAGAGGGTTTTCCTCAAGGTCCAATTGTTCATCAAAGGTTACATGTATAGATTCTTCTACATGCAATGTTCTCCTATTAAAAATTCTATATGCTTTACTAGACAAAGAATAACCCAAGAATATGCCTTTATCAGCTTTTGAGTCAAATTTACCAAGATTATCCTTTCCATTATTTAAAACATAGCATTTACATCCAAAAACTTTCAAATGAGAAATATTTGGTTTTCTTCCTTTAAATAATTCATAAGGAGTAAGTTTCAAAATAGGTCTTATTAAAATTCTATTTAAAACATAACATGTTGTAGACACAGCATCAGCCCAAAAATATTCAGGAAGATTGTGTTCATTTAACATTGTTCTAGCAAGTTCTTCCAAAGATCTATTTTTTCTTTCTACTACACCATTTTGTTAAGGTGTCCTAGGTGAAGAAAAATTATGTGATATTCCTAATTCAATACAAAAGTTTTCAAAAGACTCATTTTGAAATTCCCCACCATGATCACTTCTTAAAAATTTGATTTTTAATTCTTTTTCATTTTGAATAGCCTTGGCAAATTTTCTAAAGGTATCAAANTATTACAAGAGCATAGTAATTTCCACCAAGACTCCTAGTCCGTGAAGGACCAAATAAATCCATGTGTAACATCTCTAAAGGTTTGGTAGTAGAAACAATGTTTTTACTTTTAAAAGAAACTTTAGTTTGTTTACCCTTTTGACATGCTACACAAATTTTATCCTTCACAAAATTTAGTTTTGGTAAACCGATTACTAGCTCTTTAGCAATGAGTCTACTTAGATGATGCATATGTATGTGTGCAGCCCTTCTATGCCATAACCAAGGATTTTCTTCCTTTACTACTAAGCAAGGAATGTTTCTAGATGCAACATCAACAAGATCAATAACATAAATATTATTCAATCTAGTACCTTTTAGAGCGACTTCATTTGAATCTTTTTGTAGTATTTGGCAGTGGCTTGATTCAAATACTATCTTCAATCCTTTATCACACAATTGACTGATGCTCAATAGATTGTGTTTTAACCCTTCTACTAGGAGGACATCATGGATCACAAAACTCTCAGTGATACCTATGTCTCCAGAGCCAAGAATCTTCCCTTTGTTGTTATCACCATAGGTCACAAATCCTTGGTTCTTCATTTTGAAATTCTAAAATTTATTCTTGCTCCAGTCATGTGTCTTGAACACCCACTGTCTAGGTACCATAGCACTTTTCTTTCCTTGGAGGTAATCTGCAACACAAACATATAGATTTAGGTCCCCTTTATTATTTTGGGTCCTTAGGTGTTAGTATACACATTCTCAGTTATTCTAGCAATTTATTAAAAAAAATACTAATCATAATGATTAATTCTTTACACGAACCCAAACAAATTTTCCTGAGGGAACACCTACATGTTTTATTAAACATTTATTTACTGTATGACCATGTTTCATGCAGTAAAAACATTTTGTTCTTGAAAATGTAGGTTTATAGGTTTTATTTTTAAAATTGTTCACAAAAGATTTTTGAAAATTTGTTTGTATAGATTCTTTTACAAAAATAGTCTTTTGTTTTTCTAGACTTTTTCTAGGGATAAAACCAAGTCTAGCTTTATTAGAACTTTTTTTTTTGAGAATTTAAAATTGTATCAAGATGCACACTAGATTTAGAAAACTTTGAAATTACTGTTTCAAGAATAGAAATTTTGTTTCCAAGAATTTCACAATTTTCACAAATTTTGCTTTTTGAAATCGTTTCTAATTTTTCTAAATTAGATTTCAAGGATTCTTTTTCCTTTTTTGCATCTTGTAATTTATTTTCCAAAATTTGAAAATTATTTTTCAAGGTAGAATGTTTTTTGGATAAATCATCAAAGTTTTGAAAAAGTTCTTGAAACACATCATGTAAATCATCGTAATAGTCAGTAGATTCAAAATTACTTACCTGTGATGATGTTTCGAGATCTTCATTTGCCATTAAGCAAAGATTTGCCTCCTCTTCTTCTTCGCTTTCACTGGAGCTACTTTCTGAGGTGGTTGATGTGTTGTCTTCCCATGTTATATTGGCCTTCTTTTTATTCTTAAAAAATTTTCTTACCTTTCTTCTTTTCTTTTCCTTCTTTCTTTGCAAATGGGCACTCAGATTTAATGTGGCCCAATCTATTGCATCTGTAACATAAACATTTGTAGCTTGAAGAGGGATTGTCTTTCTCCTTCTTTTGATACTGATACCTTTTCTTGTTTTTCAAAAACCTGGAAAATTGTTTTGCTAACAAAGAAAAATCATCATTAATAATCTCACCTTCGTCAGATTGTTCTGTTTTGAATGCGAGAGTCTTCTTTTTGTAATTCTCCTCTCCATTCTTTAGTCTTTGAAGCTCAAGCTCATGTTCTCTGAGTTTTCTAAATAAGGTAGCCATATCCATCTTGGTAAGATCTCTTGATTCTGTGATTGCTGTGACTTTTGGCTGCCAATTTCTGTCCAGGGACTTTAATATTTTCGTGTTGAGCTCTTCTTTGGCAAAGCTTCTTCCCAAGGCTTCCAAGTGATTTACTATGTGTGTAAATCTTGTTTGAAAGTCTTCGATGCTTTCATTTGGTGCCATGGTCAAAAGCTCATATTCTTGTGTCAAGGTGTTTTTCCTTGCACGCTTGACTTCTTCTGTTTCTTCATGTGTGACTTCTAGTGTGTCCCACATTTCTTTGGCAGTTTTGCACCTGGAAATCCTGTAAAATTCATTTAATGTTAGTGCGGAAACAATAGCATTTCCTACCCTTACATCGTATTGAGCTCTTTTGTTTTCATTCGGTGTCCACTGTAGAAATTGTTTTGGTGTAGGTCCTTCAGCTAGCATTATTATTGGTACGAACGGACTGTTTTGTACTGCATCCCAAACTCCATAGTCGAGGAATTGAAGAAAAATCTCCATTCTTGCTTTCCAGAATGGATAGTTGTCTCCTTCAAAGAGTGGTAGTCGGTTGATTGACGCTCCTTCCCTGTATATTTGATTCTGCATAGACATCTCAAGAATCTTTTAGAAATACCTTATCAAATCAAGCCCTGATACCACTTGTTGTCAAGTGGCATCAAGAGGGGGGGTGAATTGATGCAATAAAAATTAAAACTTTAACTCTTATTTAATTCAAATTTTAACTCTTTTGAATTAATTAGTCTAGCAAATATTTTATAAAGCGCAACGGAAAAATTAAAAAATAAGGGAAAGAAAGAGAAACACCAGGAATTTATACTGGTTCGGGTTAAACCTTTAACCCTACGTCCAGTTCCCAATCACCTCAACCTGAGATGATCACATACTCTTAAATCTTTAATTTATTAGAATTTTTACAACCACTAATCACAAGTGAAACATGCAAAAATACAAAATTAAAGATTAGACCTCACAATCTCTTGAAACCCACAAGAGATTTACCACATATTCCTTGAGTCCCACAAGGAATGAAACACCTTCCTTGAATCACACAAGGAATGAAACACCTTCCTTGAATCATACAAGGAAGACAAAAACACCTCCTCTGAACAGCTTCAGAGGATGAACATAAAAGAAAAATATCACCTGAGAGTGAAGCTGTCAAATTGTAGCACCGGCTCTGCTCAAGAGTCTCCTCAAGATTTTTCCCAAAAAAATAATTGCATAGAAAAGTATTCTCACTTTCAAAACATGAAATTTCGTGGCTTAAGATACTTAGAAAAAGTGTGAAGCTTTTCAGAAGATGTGTCAAAAAGAGTATGAGTGAGGTATCTTGAAAACCCTAGGTTTTGCTTATTAAATAACCAAAGATTCCCAAATAAAATATTTTTATTTTATTTTAATTCGAAATCACATTTTTGTTCTGTTCAGAGACTCTCCAATGTTCAGAAAATAAAAATCAAGATACTCCTTTATTTTAGGAGAATTTTTCGCAACAAATATTTTTCAAAAATCTTCAAACATAATCGACTACGTTATGGACATAATCGATTATTCCAGAGAGAAATACTTTCAATTTCGAAATAAATAATCGATTACTTAATCGATTATTCTAGAGAGTAAAAACTTTCAGTTTCAAATAATCAATTACTCAATCAATTATTCTAGAGAGCTTTTCATTTTCAAAATACAATAATCGATTACTTAATTGATTATTCCAGAGAGCTTATCATTTTTCAAAATGCATAATCGATTACTTAATCGATTATTCCAGAGACAAAATTATTCTTAAAAATTTTCCAGAAACATAATCGATTATGTTCTACATATAATCGATTATTCTAGAGAGTTTTATAATTTTTCGAAAATAGTTTTCTTGAGAAAACACTCTGAGCTGAGTGATGATTACCTTTTGATATCATTCACTCCTTATTATAAACTTAAGTCTTCTATGTCTTTGAGCTTGCTTCCAACTTGAATTTTCTTGATGTCCTGATTCTTGAATTTCTTGATCATTATTAAAATACTTGAATTACTTGTGTAGAGTTGTCCAATCTTCAAAGAGTGATAACATTTATAACTATTCATCGGTATTTTAATAAGAAATTTTTAAAATAAATATTATTAATAATTTTATTTATTATTTTAATTATTTATTAATATCATTAAGTAAAACAAAATACCATAATTGATTATACTTACAATAGTAGATATATTAAGTTTAAAAATTTAACACTTAAATTTAAAACCAAGTTTTTATTTATTTTTGTTTATTTTTTAACAATTATCTTTTGTGTTTACTAATAAACTCTTGTCTTTGAATCTTGATGTAGTAAATTCTCCAAAACAAAAAAAAAAGTTAGAGAGAATACTTTATTTTTCTCTTTTTATAATATAATATAAATAGAAGACAGTCCATTAATATTTATTATTTTTGTGTATGTATTTCTATCCTATCATATCTCTTATTATATCTATATTTTTTCTTAGGTGTTCACCTATTGTTTTCCAATTAATTTATATGAAATGGATTCTTGTGTTTTACTTTCTGTAATATATTCTTCTCCTAAAAGGATAATTTATTGAATTTGAATTATGAAGAATGAGAATATTTCAAAATTCAATAAATGGGATGATGAATATGTATAACTAGACAATTATGATCAAATGTCGATGATTCTTTCTAAAATTAATCAAGTCTCTCAATTTCTTAAAATACAACTATATCAAAGATTTTAATTAGATGAAAAATGATGAATTTGTAAATTATTAAAAAGTAAATATTTTATTGGAATTTTTAATGAAAGTAAAAATGAAAATAAATAATTAAACAAGTTACAAGACTAAAAGATAATTAGAAAAGAAAATGTTGGAAATCTTTTGTACTGAGAGACAAACAGTTATTTAGTTTGTTCTTTCATCCCGTGACGCCCTTTATTTTTTGACAAACTTTTATGTTAAAATTTTGATAGGGCCATTAAGCTTTGACTTGAGACATATCATGATGAGGTACCCAATGATGGTTACTTAGCCAAAAAGAATTGATAAAGTTCTTTTGGGATCATGATATAATTTGATTTTGAAATGTCCACACTGTGACTTTAATAAAAAAGATGTTGATTTGCAAGAGATTCTAAATTATGCCCTAATGGTTTTGGCCAATGTCAGATTAGGGTTTTGTACATAATTTTTGTAACATACAAAAAATATACCTATTTCGCATCTATAACAGAATAAAATCTACCCATTAATTATTAATAATTTCAAGATATCATAAAATATAAAACGTCTAAACACAGAATATGCACTCTATTCAAGTTTATCACTTGAAAATAAAAAGTCTTTACAAAAACTCATAATAAATTGAAAGTTGCAAAATTATTCTTCAGCACAAAATTAGTTCCTCCTTAAGCAAAACTTGAAGCTATTGTTTAGCTTTCACCTGCATTGCTATCTGCTCCCGTGCCAAGACACGATCATTGCAGTATCAACAAAACCACAAACACAAATAGAAAGGGTAAGCTAATGTAAATAAAACCAATCAAAATATATATAATTCATAATTTCATCCTTACAATCATTTATCTAAATATATTAAAATGTTCAATCCATCATAGTCATTCTCAATCACAACATTCATCACACTCATTCATTCACAACACCTAATATGCTAGACAGACTCTTTCGGAAAATCATATGGAGTCCTTAATCTCAGAGGCTAACACCTAACATACGGTTACCGGGTCATAAACACAATCCCTTCAGAGACTTTTTCACCTCAGGATTGCAATCCCTTTAGAGTCTTTTTCACCTCAAGATTGGTAATCCCTTTAGAGTCTTTTTCACCTCAGGATTACACACCTATCACAATTTTGGTAACCGCATGTCAGGGTGAATCCCACACACCTATCAAAGAACTGATGGCTCCTCCCACCCAGTGATAAGTGCAGTCGAAACCTCCATCGACCTCCACCATATGGTACCCTTATCTATGTGACTAGAATCCATTGAAGTCTGGGTACCTCCTTCAGAGACATCTAAAATTCCATATGTACACTAAAGCTACACCAAATAGTACCCATGGTAAGTATGTGGCTCACACACAACAACACAGTCCAATCCATAGTTCATCACAATCTCAAAGACACACAACCATTCCATCTCATCGGCACCACTGCCATCTAAATCTCATTGGCACCACTGCCATCACAATTTATTGGCTCCACTGCCATCTCAATCTCATTGGCACCTTTGCCATCACAAATCCTTGTGACCTCGGTCACAATTCACATCATTATCACTAATCCAATTCCAATCACAATAGATCACCAATTCACACATCACATAACTCAATAGTTTAATTATACAACAAATATCTTATAACATTTTATCATATTTCACATATATATACTTTTTTAATACAAATTAGAATATGAATATTTATCCAAAACTAATAAACTTTCGCTCAAACAAAAATAGTTTCAAAAACATCTCGCTCATCCTCACAACATCACCTTTAATCACTCAAAAATCCATATCTTATGTTTTACACATTATTTTTATGTGAAATAAAACCATTGATTAGCTAACATCTAGGGATAAAACTTTTATCGAGGAAACTTTCCCAAATTCGTAACCAAAACATCCCATAAGGGGTTCGTAATTTGAAAGCGAATATTTTTCCTGACAGCTTGACCTTTAATTATGAAAAAAATCGTATCTTGAGTTATACATATCCTTTTTAGGTGAAATAAAAGCCATGAGTTAGATAACATCTAGGCATACAATTTTCATGCAGAACACGTTTCAAAATTCTAAATAAAATCAAGTCAAAATAGGATCGCAATCTCAAAGCGAAACCCAAATCACACTTTCAAATATAATAATCAATATAGTTTTCATAAATCTCACAAAATAACACAAAAACACACATAATAATCCAATAAATCATGAATAATTTTGTTTAATTAGTTTCCCTCACCTTTAAAAGATCTCAAAACGCAATTCTATTCGGATAGATTTAATCTACTCTTCACGCTCTTTACCTCGGTATTCTCGGATTTTCAAAAAGATAAGAATTGAAGGAGAATTCTTGGAAAGAATTGGGAGAAATTTGAGAGAAGGAAACTTAGGGTTTTCTAAAAATAAAGAATGAAAAATGAGAGGATTAGAGTTAAATAGACTATTTATAATCTCTTCCTTTTCTAAGTAAGTGGGCTTAGGGCTTACTCAAAATTGGGCTCCCACAATTTTAGGACCCAAAGATGTGATGAACATATTTTCATTTGTTGTATGGTGGTGGATGGGAAAAGCAAAACCCACATGACATGTTGATGATACAATTGAACTTAATTGTTGACATCTAACTTGGATGACTTGCTACTTTCATCACATGGGTAGGCTAGGCTGGCAAGACTCGTTGGATTAGGGTTTTATTGCTCTTGTTAGGAGTCATTGGTTAGAAAGATGATATCTAAGTGATCTCATTACAAACAAAGGAGGTAGCACCAAGATAAAAGCTCATAAACAAAGTCCATTTGTTTATGCTTTTAGAGCTTAAACCTTTTTTTTTCTCCTCTAGAAAGAAAGAAACCATTTAGGGTAATACAAACATATATGTAGGATATTAAACTAGATTTCCAAGCAATGTTTTGTCTCACAGACCATTTTCTTATTTCCTTTAATCCTGCTGTTCTTACATTTGTCATTTTTTCAAGTATAATTCTTTATATATTTTTGTACAGGACATAATGTTTTTTGCTTATGCTAATATTGTGTTCGAATAGTGAAAGAAAAGGAGAGAAGAAAAAAATAAATAAATGATGAAATGTTAGCAACTGCTGTTCACACTACTAGAAAAAGTAGATTTTACATCGCCTAATTTACATCGGTTATTAGCAAAACCGATGTAAATATGAAACGCGGTGGCATTTTTGTAAATAAAAGTAAACCTGATCGACTATTTACATCGGTTGCCAGAAGAACCGATGTAAATAATAACATATTTACATCGGTTTTAGTAAAACCGATGTAAATATGAAAAGCAGTGGCATTTTTGAAAATTATTTGAAACAATTATTTACATCTGTTCTATTGCCAACCGATGTAAATATGTCATTTTTACATCGGTTTTAGACAAACCGATGTAAATATGAAAACGCAGTGGCATTTTTGAAAATTATTTGAAACAATTATTTACATCTGTTCTATTGCCAACCGATGTAAATATGTCATTTTTACATCGGTTTTAGACAAACCGATGTAAATATGAAAACCAGTGGCATTTTTGAAAATTATTTAAAAAGATTATTTACATCGGTTCTTTGGCCAACCGATGTAAATAAGGACCTATTTACATCGGTTCTTTGGCCAACCGATGTAAATAAGGACCTATTTACATCGGTTCTATTGAGACCGATGTAAATAATGACATATTTACATCGGTTGGCAATAGAACCGATGTAAATATGTAATTATTTACATCGGTTAATTTGAGAACCGATGTAAAATATCTCTTATATCTCAGCTTCGAACAGAAGCCTCTTACTCACACAGAGTTCGCTTTCTCCGACAGAGTTCCCTTTCTCCCACAGAGTTTCCTTTCTCACACCATTGACGCTTCCATTGTTCTTCTCGTTTGTTTCCTCTCTGCCTGCAGTTAATTGGTCCGCCTATTCCTATAAAACCTCTGCAGATTCGTTGAGATTATTTACATCGTTGCATCTCTCCCTGGTACCTACTAACTCTTTCCATTCTACTATTCGCATTGTCAATAGCATTGGATGTTTACTGTTACTGTTCCTGTCTTTGTCTCTGTTGCTTTGCATTGGATGTTTACTGCTTCTGCTTTGTTGGTGCAATTTCATATTTGTTCTTCTGTTCTTGCTTTCCTTTGTTTGTTGCGTCTGTGAATTTGGAGCTGAGAGTGACTCAATGTAGCTTTGTTTGTTACAGGTTAGTTAATTTTTTAATTTTCTAGGTTGCCTCTGTGAATTTAGGAAATCTGTTTGACGGATTAGGTTTGAAATCTAAAACTGCTGATGCTGGCTTTGAGCTTTGATTTGTTAATAGTAGGCTTTTTACGAATTTTTCTGTTGTCATTGGAGTAATGCTGTTTTAGAATTTTATGATTGGCAAAATGTGATGTGTGGTGGTTTTGGTTTTGTTATTATTAGGAGTATTTTGAATTTTGGTGTTGTAGGTTTAGGGGTTTTTGGTTTAGGGTTTTTGGTTATGGGTTAGGGTTTAGGGTTAGGGATTAGGATTTTCGGTTTAGGGTTTAGGGTTTAAATTAGGATTATTGGAATTAAGTGGTAATTAGGATTGTTACATGTGCATGTTCAATTATGAGTATAGGCTTTGTCATTCTATTTTCATTGTATCATAATATATATGTGTAATCATGAGAGTGGGATGATGAGGCCCTTTAAATTATTTCACTCTTTTCAATCTTAAGTGTAGTGATTAAATTATTCGATGGATATTAAATAGTAAAAATCAAAATGAGTTTACTATTTAAATTATGTTAGAATTCCTTTTAACTTGAAAGAAAAAATTGTTAAGTTTACTCTCCAATATCGAACGTGACCCATGAGTACTTTGCTCATGGGTCAATTAATTATAGTTTTTAGTTTGGTCAAACTTTATACCCCATTTCATTGTCCTTGTATATAACAGAAGAGTATACATGGAGCGTAGTTGGATGCTAGCAAGACAGTTTACTGATGAGTATCAAAATGGAGTTGAACAATTTTTGGATTTTGCTCAACGAAATCGAGCAGATTTGAATGGAAAGTTTTATTGTCCTTGTGTTAACTGCTTAAATGGGAGGCGACATGGAATTGATGAAATACGGGACCATCTGATATGTGATGGGTTTCTAACAAGTTATACAACATGGATATGGCATGGTGAACATAAAGAAAGTCGAACTGTGTCTCATACTATGTCTCAAACTGAGCAATCTGATGTACAAATGGGTGATGAAATAGAGGACATGATTCGTGACGTGGGGCAAGAGTCTTTTCAACAAGCACATTAACATGTGTATGATGCTTTAAGTCGTGATGCAGAGACACCGTTGTTTCCTGGTTGTACAAGATTCACACGTTTATCAGCAGTGTTGAGATTGATGAATTTAAAAGCAAAAAATGGTTGGAGTGATACAAGTTTCACAGAGTTACTCGAATTGTTAAAGCAAATGCTTCCAAAAGACAACACATTGCCGGACCGTCACTATGAGGCGAAGAAG